>JAINUG010000093.1:2501887-2674844 GCA_029706075.1 Aldrovandia affinis | reverse complement strand
GGCCATTTCAGCAGATCATATGGACTCGCTGAAGTCCTTTCCAGCTGTGTGCAAGCTGTCTGTGAAGCTGAACACGCCTCTACCTGCCTCAGCAGCCTGTGAAAGGCTATTTAGCATCGCAGGACTTGTCTTCAGCCCAAGAAGAGTGAGACTGCATTCACGCAATTTTGAGAACCAACTTCTGTTGAAGATGAACAGCAAATTGTATAGTTTCAAGTAATGTCTGGGTTATTACTTTCAGTGCTGCTTCAGTCATGTTTTGATTTTGTGTCATTTTGTGGATGATTATGTTATGATGTGGTAGCAGCACTCAAGTACTGAGCACTTTATTTGAATTTTGTTTTATGACTGGGATATTCTGTCCCAGGGCTATGGATGTACAACATGCATAACGGGTTCTGCCCTGACTTTACAGGCTACATAAGACCATTGGACCGGATTGGTCAAGAGAAAGCAGGTTGTACACACACCAGGGAAAGAGGGAGGGATGGACGAAAGAAGGAGTGGGAGGGAAGGAGTTATTGTTATCTAGACCTTGTTATGTAGAACAGAGGCTACACGAATAAAGACTAAACAATGATAAAAACTCAAACTTCTGACCGCTTTTTACTTGTACTTTTACTTTCGATACTTAAGTACATTTATATTACATACTTTTACTTTTGATACTTAAGTACAGTAAACCCCAGATACTTTAAGACTTTTACTCAAGTAAATATTCGAATAGGTGACTTTCACTTTTACCAGAGTCATTTTCCAGTAAGGTATCTTTACTCTTACTCAAGTATGGCTTTTGGGTACTTTATACACCACTGCCATTAGCTGTGCCTTTTTATAAAGTTTTAATAGAACAAAATCTGCTTTGCCTTGTTGAAAAATGTATTTGAATACCTCTAGCTTTGTCTTTTTCTAAAGTTGTAATCGAATAATATTGTTTTGCCTTCTCTTAAACTGTTATTTGAATAACATTAGCTTTGCCTTTGTCTAAGTTTTTAATTGAATGAGATCCGTTTTGCCTTGTAAATTGTAAATGTAAAAATGTAAAATGCCTAGCTGATTTTTAGTGTTTGCTGTCAGCTGTTGTGAAAGTCAGGCTACTCTGGCTTTAGGCTAAGTACTATAACCTATATACACCTGGTACACGCTGCTACAAATACAGGCTTTGGATGGACAATTTGTATACTTTGCTAATTGCCCCAGTGTTTTTGTTTGACCTGATTTAATCCTTTGGTTTATTTTCTGCTTTGTAGATTTGTTTAGAGTGGTGTTAGGCCGTACTCGTGGATGGAGCATTCTCCAGAATAGTGGTCCCTGTCCCTCACACTGCATGTTGTTATAATGGTATGCAGTGTGTAATAGTATAATAGGCAGCAGTGTGGTATAATGGTTAGGGAACTAGGCTTGTAACGTTAAGGTTGCAGGTTCAATCCCCAGGTGGGACACTGCCACTTAATATCCAGCTGTATAAATGGATTGTAAGGAAATGTAAATTGTAAGTTGCTCTGGATAAGAGCGTCTTCTAAATGCCTGTAATGTAATGTTATTGGTTGTAGTGCTAATGAAGTACACTGACACCTTTTTCACTCTTTTGCAGTGCGTGTGGCATGTGTATGTGTGTGTGTGAGACACCCTGGAGCACGAGCATGTGTGGCTGTGAAATGGTCAGGTAAAGGTACAACCCCCCCTGCAGTCGGTCTACCTCCATGGTTTTATGGTTATTGTCTCTGGAGGCAGTCAGCAGTACAGAGCTATTACTCTTAACCTGGATCATACCTACTGTCGGTGTCTACTGATATAATTGCTGTTAACCTTCCCTCCATCTTAGCTTAGATGCTTTACTCAAAGTTTTAAATACAATTACACATTGAGCTGAATTTAACGTCTCTGTCTTTAAATTGCATACTTGTGTGTTTGGGAAAACCCTCTTGTCTCTTAAGGTGGGAAAGCTAAGGTTGTTCCTTTGGGTAACAGTCCCAAGGTGGTATAGTCTGGTATTAAAAACAAGACCCCACTCTTGCAGTTGGTCACACTGGCATGAGTTAGGTCCACTCAATCCCTTAGAGGGCAAGGTAAATGGCAATAAATACAAAGCTATTCTGAGTGATCACCTTCCTCCTATGGTGAGACATTTTTATCCTAATGGCAGTGGTCTCTTCCAGGATGACAATGCCCTATCCACAGGGCATGAGTGGTCACTGAATGGGTTGATAAGCATGAAAACTATTTAAACCATATGCCATGGCCGTCTCATTCACTAGACTTCAATGCAATTGAACACTTATCGGAGATTCTGTAGTGGTGCCTTTTGGAGCATTTTCCACCACTATCAACAAAACACCAAATGATGGAATGTCTCTTGGAGGAATGGGGTTGCATCCCTCCAAAAGAGTTGCAGACACTTGTCTATACCAATCTATGGATCTATGAATCTATGCATTGAAGCTGTTCTGGCGGTTCGTGGTGACCCAACACACTATTAAGGCAATTTATGTTGGTGTTTCCTTTATTTTTGAATTTAACTGTATATAAACACATCCTTGAACAAGGCAAACCTTAATTGTGTCAGTAAATCTACAGCTGAATATATGGACATGCATCTACCTAGCAAATAAATAGTAATGGAAATGTTCCATGCAAACTACACATCATTGTTGTCTATCGCCCACCAGGTCCACTGGCGAGTTTCCTAGATGAGATGGATGCCTTACCCGTCTTACTCCTCGGTGACTTCAATCTGCTGCTGGACACCCCTCAGTCCTCCGCATTTCTCCCCCTGCTTCAGTCCTTCGACTTCACCGTGGCTGAATCCCCATCCACCCACAAGGCTGGTAACCAACTGGACCTGGTCTTCACTAGGAACTGCACCTCACCCAACATTGCGGTATCTCCTCTGCATGTGTCTAACCACTGCTTTCTATCTTTTTCCCTCTCCCTCCCCTCTTTGCCATCTTCACCTGCCCCTACTGTCTCTGTCCATCGCAACCTCTGCTCTCTCTCCCCCGCTGCCCTGTCAGCTACTGTTCTATCTTCCCTTCCCTCTAATGATGCCTTCTCTCAGCTAAATCTGCATTTTTCCTTTCCAAGATTAAATCTTCTGCTTCTAATCCTCGAAAACTCTACTCTACATTGTCCTCTCTCCTCCTCCCCCACTCCCCTTCTCTCTAACCGTGGATGACTTTCACAAGAAGGTTGATGACATTCACAACTCCTTCCCCCATCCTCTCCCTCACCTAACCCTCCCTCACCCATCTCGCTACCTAAACCTCTCACCCCTCTGTCCTCTTTCTCGCCCCTCCCTGACTTGAATATCCTTCAACTTGTTCACTCCCACCGTCCCACCACCTGCCCTCTCGATCCCATTCCTTCCCCCCTCTTCCAGTCCATTGCTATGGACATCCTCCCCTTTGTCTCTAATGTTATTAACTCCTCTCTTTCCTCTGGCTCTGTCCCCTCTCCCTTAAAAAGCGCCCATGTCGTCCCCCTCCTCAAAAAACCCTCTCTGAATCCTGCTATCATTTCTCTCCTCCTATTCCTCTCCAAAACGCTAGAGCAGGCTGTCTATAACCAACTCTCTACTCATCTCCCACAGAATGACCTGCTTGATTCTAATCAATCTGGGTTCAAGGCAGGCCACTCCACAGAGACTGCTCTCTTCGCGGTCACTGAGGCTCTTCAAATGACTAAGTCCCAATCCCTTAGCTCCGTCCTCCTCCTCCTCGACCTGTCGGCTGAATTTGATACCGCGGACCACCAGATCCTGCTCTCATCTCTCATTGAGATGGGAATCTCTGGATCTGCAGATCTGGAGGGACAATCGGCAAGTCCGGGTGATCGCTGCGATGTGGCCCAAGAAGCACAGATGGTCATCCAGGGTCACTCCAAGAAAGAGTGGTTCAGGTCCTACCTGTCCATTCTGGACAGAATCCCTCTCCTCTCCCCACACCCTCTCTCTCTGTAGGGCTCAGTGCTAGGCCCCGTCCTACTTTCCCTGTACACCAAGTCACTTGGTTCTGTTATCTCTGCTCACGTTTTTTCCTATCACTGTTATGGCGATGACACTCAACTCTTTCTCTCCTTCTCTCCATCTGAGACCCAGGTCGGAACGGATCTCTGCATGCCTGGCTGACATCTCTGCATGGATGTCCACCCACCACCTGAAGCTGAGCCTGGGGAAGACAAAGATTATTATTATTATTTTTTATTATTAACCTTTTCCTTCCCAGTGTTACAGGTATGGTACGCAGCTGCCTGTAATGATGTCTATCGCTGTATTACTGCACTGATCTCTTGCGCGAACTATGATTGTTCCTACCATGTATTTATGCACATCTTGTCATTCGCTCTGGATAAGAGCGTCTGCTAAATGCTTAAAATGTACAAATGTAAAATGTCATCACACCCTACACCCCAGCCAGACCCCTCCACTCCGCTTCCTCTGACAAACTGTCTGTCCCATCTCTCCGAGCGCCTGGCAGCCGCTCCTTGCCGTCTCGCCTCTTCTCTGTCCTGACCCCTTGGTGGTGGAACAACCTTCCACAATTGGTCAGCACCACAGAATCACTTGCGGTCTTCCACAAAAGACTCAAAACCCACCTTTTCATACTCCACTACCACTGAATTCATCTACCCAATTGTCATCACCACTGCCTACTTGCTCAACACTTCTTGTATATGTATCCCTGCCTACTCCTCATTTATATATATATATATATATAAAAAGAATTACTAACCTTTTCCTTCCCAGTGTTACAGGTATGGTCTGCAGCTGCCTACAATGATGTCTATCACTGTATTACTGCACTGATCTCTTGCGCAAACTATGATTGTTCCTACCATGTATTAATGCACATCTTGTAAGTTGCTCTGGATAAGAGCGTCTGCTAAATGATTACAATGTAAAATGTAAATGTAAAATGCGAAATATGGCTTAACACTTTTCAGTAGATTGTAGTGGTAACCTCAGAAGTATGTGTGATAGTGCCCTGTTATGGTGCCTGTCTCAAGTGGATTTATTTCATCATCATTTTTTAATAAAGTATGAAACACTCAGCGAAACACTCAGTTTCATTGTATAAATCTTACAATCATTTAACTGTCTTTTAAAGAAATGTTTCAAAGCCATGTTGGACAATTGTTGTGGGATTTTCTTGTAAAGCATCTACATTATTACTGTGTCTATGTAACAAATGGGAGCAGATAATAAAGCAAAGCAGCATTTTTTTAAACCCTGCAAAAAATACTTTCAAAATATAATAATAATAATTAAAAATACCCCGTATTAAAATGGTTATTTGAATGTCTTGTCTAGCTCATATTCAGCTCAAGATTCTGGTGCTACCACACTGCATGCTCCGTCAATGACCCTTCCAACATTCAAACCCTGATCTCTTTCTATTAGCCTACCCTGCAATCTCTCATTTACATCACTTCTCACCTTCTCACTGAGTCTGTACCTTTTTACTTTTCATTAATTATTTGTTTGTTTATTTGTCAGGGACATAGCAAAAACAGTGTTTCAATGCTAAAAACAAGAATCAGATGCAGTGCATTAAGTGCTTATAGCCAAAGGCTAATTTCCAACACGTGTCCCCAATATAAATGAGGGGAAAAAAAGATCTGTCAAAAAATAAAAACCAAAGATAATAAAAAGTACATCCACTTAATACAGCAAAAAAGCAAATAATAAAACAACAAAACACAAGCATACCATAAATACTTATAAAAACTATTTAGTATAGTAATAGTAGCTATACTATTTAAGTTTAGTATAGTTTAGTTTATATATAGGAGGAATTATTAAAATGACTGGCATAAATTATTTTAGATGTCATTGTAGCATTATTAAGCTGCTACCAATGTTATTAGTATTTGGTATAATATTTATTTATGTAAATGTTTATACCCATAATCCATCTGTCTTCTTAATAGATTTTTTGGGCTCTGTTTTTGTCAGCTCTGTTGCATGTATTAATAAACCACACCCTTCTATAATTCAAACCTGAGATGTAGCTCATCAAATATTATCTAAATAATTGCATATTTATGTTTAACCATTGTAATTATAGCACTGATGTTTATTATTGTTTATTAATGCACATCTTGTAAGTCGCTCTGGATAAGAGTGTCTCCTAAATGTTTAAAATGTAAATGTAATGTAATCAGAGTTGTGGTAGTTCCAAACTTCTTCCCACTGTGCCCACTGTGCTCCTGGGAACTTTCAATGTTTTTATACCCTTCCCCAGATCTATGCCTCGACACAATTATATCTCGGAGCTCTATGGAGAGTTCCTTCCTTCATGGCTTGGTTTTTGCTTTGACATGCACTGGGGGACCTTATATAGACAGGTGGTGCCTTTCTAAATCATGTCCATTCAATAGAATTTGCCACAGGTGGACTACAATCAAGTTCTAGAGACATCTCAAGGATGATCAAAGGAAACAGGATGCATCTGAGCTCAATTTGGAGTGTCATAGCAAAGGGTCTGAATACTTATGTATTCTGATAATTGGCTCTGATAATTGGCGATTCCATTTTACGAGACGTGAGGATAGAGTCACCAGCAACCATAGTCCAATGTTTGCCTGGGGCCAGAGCTACCGACGTGGAGGCAAACTTAAAGGTGCTAGCTAAGAATAATCGTAAATATTCTAAAATTATTATCCACGCTGGCACCAACGATGTCCGACTTAGGCAGTCGGAGATCACTAAAAATAATTTTGTTTCGGTGTGTAAGCTCGCTAAAACACTCAGTCGGGAAGTAATTATCTCTGGCCCTATCCCTGCCCGTAGGAGTGACGAAGTCTACAGTAGACTCACGTTGCTAAATCGCTGGATGGCTAACTGGTGTACTGACAACGACTTGGGCTTCATAGACAATTGGCCCACTTTTTGGGGAAAGCCTGGCTTACTGAAGAGAGACGGACTCCACCCGAACTGGAGAGGTGCTCTTCTATTATCTAGAACATTTTCCCGTAGTATAAATTCGCAAAGTTTATGACCTCTCAGAGCGCTAGCCAGGCAGCAGACTTCTGGTCCTAAACCACTGTCTGCTAGCTTCCAAAAACCCGTGACTAGCTTAGCTATTGAGACTGTGTCTGTCCTCGTTTTGGAAATGGTTTTAGAAGTAAAAAGCTATCTGAGCACACTGGCTGTCGTGGCATTTGTGTACATAATCTTATTTATATTAAAACCTCTCAGCCTGCAGTAAGTGTTGCCTGTAGTAAGACGCATCTTAAATGTGGATTGTTAAATGTTAGATCACTTTCCCCCAAGGCGGTTCTTGTGAACGAACTAATCACCGACCATAGTTTTGACCTGATTAGTTTCACTGAAACCTGGCTTAGGCCTGACGAATACAGTGCACTTAATGAGGCATCTCCCGATGGTTATGCCAGCTGCCAAGCGCCGCGTCTGTCCGGTAGAGGGGGCGGTGTTTTTTGACAAAATTTAGTTTTACACCTAAATGTGGGGATAAGTTCTCCTCTTTTGAATCGCTTGCTATGCTCTCTGGACGGTCAAAAGATCTAGTTACCTCAGTGCAATCCTTCCTCTTAATAACTATTTATAGACCACCTGGACCGTATACTGTTTTTCTCTCCGAGTTTGCAGAGTTTTTATCAAGCTTGGCAAATATGGCGGATAAAGTTGTGATTGTTGGAGATTTCAACATACATATTGATAATGACAGTGACCCTTTAGGACTGGCTTTTGCATCTATTATTAAAATATATCTGAACCAACCCACCGCCACAATCATACCTTAGATTTAGTCTTATCCTATGGTATCGATGTCGAGAATATCATTGTGTTTCCCCATAATCCTGTACTATCGGATCACTTTTTGATTTCTTTTTAAATTCAGGTAAATATTCCTATTAAATCGGAACCTAAATACTATTCCAGCCGCTCTATAAATTCATTGACGGCTTCAAAATGTATAAACTTACTTCCCGAATCCTTAGTATCAAGTCAGGACCCAAATAGCCTTTTGTCAATTGATCATCAAAGAGATGCGCTAAATCACATTTTACGGAATACACTTGATGCGGTCGCACCCCTCAAGAGAAAAAAATGCAGTGAGAAGAAACTTGCACCCTGGTTTACTGACCATACCCGTGCCCTTAAACAAGTTTCCAGAAAATTAGAACGCAGATGGCGCACTACCAATTTAGAGGTTTTTCGCTCTGCTTGGAAGGGCAGCCTCATAGAATACAAGCACGCCCTTATTACAGCTAGGTCATCGCACTTCTCAAAATTAATTGACCAGAATAAAAACAACCCAAGATTTCTATTTAACACGGTAGCTAAACTGACAAAAAAACAGTCTTCAGTTTCCATCAGTTATCCTTCTAACTATAATTCAAATGACTTTATGAACTCGTTTACTGATAAGATTGAGACAATCAGAGAACAAATTATGAAAATGACTCCAATATCTAGCACTCCAACTGTCGAGATAGCACAGGGCTATCAGGAGCAGGGTTGCGTAGAGACCCTTGAGTTTTTCACTCCTTTGGATCTGGACAAATTCAGTAAACTGGTTATGT
Organism: Aldrovandia affinis; assembly: GCA_029706075.1. Taxonomy (NCBI): domain Eukaryota; kingdom Metazoa; phylum Chordata; class Actinopteri; order Notacanthiformes; family Halosauridae; genus Aldrovandia; species Aldrovandia affinis. The sequence continues at coordinate 2,666,297 of JAINUG010000093.1, read as the reverse complement.
CCTCCAAATTATCTACATGTCTGTTAGACCCCATACCAACAAAGCTTATTAAAGAGCTTTTGCCTGTGCTAGGCCAGCCCATGTTAGATATCATAAATACATCCCTATTATTGGGTTGCGTACCTAGGTCTTTAAAAGTAGCAGTAATCAAGCCTCTTCTAAAGAAACCAAATCTTGATCCTGTTAATCTGAAGAACTATAGGCCCATTTCAAATCTGCCCTTTTTGTCAAAAATTTTAGAGAAATCTGTAGCTCAACAATTAACTGCTTTCCTAAAAACGAATAATCTGTATGAAACACTACAATCAGGTTTTAGACCAAACCATAGCACTGAGACAGCACTTATTAAAGTTGTAAATGACTTACTGTTAGCATTGGACACTGGTTGTGTTTCTATTCTAGTGCTCCTTGACATAAGTGCTGCTTTTGACACTATTGACCACCAGATTCTCCTTCATAGGCTAGAAAACCTGGTTGGTTTGCGTGGACGGGCACTCTCATGGTTTAAATCATACTTATTAGACCGGTTTCAATTTGTGCAATTAGATCAAGAGTTCTCTGACTACTCTCAGGTTAAATATGGTATTCCACAAGGCTCAGTGCTGGGACCATTACTGTTCTCATTATACTTGCTACCACTGGGTAATGTTATTCGTAAACATGGTGTAAATTTCCATTGCTATGCCGATGATACACAGCTGTACATATCAATGAAACCAGGTGAAACACTTAAACTCACTCAATTAGAGGCTTGTATCTCTGATATAAAGAACTGGATGACAGTAAATTTCCTGCTTTTAAATTCAGATAAAACAGAGATGATGGTTTTTGGGGCCCAAAAATTAAGGAACAAGTTGGATCTGCAGTTAAATGCAGGTGATTGCATAGTTACATCAAGTCTTATGGTTAAGAACCTTGGTTTTATTATTGATCAGGACCTTACATTTGACACTCATATTAAAAACACTTCCAGAGTAGCTTTCTTTCATCTAAGAAACATAGCTAAAATTCGGCACTTTCTGTCATTAGAGGATGCTAAAACCTTGATGCATGCTTTTGTTGCATCGAGGCTAGACTATTGTAATGCCTTATTATCCGGCTCCTATAGTAGCTCTCTAAAGAGTCTTCAACTAGTACAGAATACAGCGGCACGTATTTTGACTAGATCCAAAAAGTATGTGCACATTACTCCAGTGTTAGCATCACTACATTGGCTTCCTATTAAATATCGGGCTGATTATAAAATACTGTTGCTAACTTTTAAAGCAGTAAACGGACTTGCACCTTTATATCTGACCGAAATGATTGCCCCCTATAAGCCGACACGACTGCTTCGTTCACAAGAAGCCGGCCATCTATTACTCCCTAGAATTTTGAAAAGCACAGCTGGTGGTAGAGCCTTCTCTTTTAGAGCTCCTCTGTTGTGGAACGGTTTACCAAGGCATGTTAGGGATTCGGACACAGTTTCAATTGTTAAGTGTAGATTAAAAACATATATTTTCAGCCTAGCCTACTGCCAAACATAGTCTAGGTGGAGAGATGGAGAAGGCCGTGCCTTAGTGTCTTATGGAGTGAGAAACTTTCCATACTGTCACCTCCTCAATGTGTTACCACCACTGTTATGCTGGTTATCCTTGATCAGGTGTGGATTGTTTGGAACTCTCTCATGGCTGCGTGTTTTCTCTGTCCCTCTCCTAATAGGTATGCTGCCATAGCTTACACCTGTTGGGGCTATCTGTATATTTCCTATGCTTGTGCTCCCCTGCTCTTACATAATGCTACTGGCTATAGCACTGCTTTTTTTCTGACTGCATGTTCTCTTCTCTGCCTCGGCCTCTGACTCGGGGGGCACCTGCCCCCGAGCCCTAGATCCTGCGAGAAGTGTGAGCTGCCACCATCAACCCTCACCCCCACGCCAACCCCAGTTCCTGGATCTGGACCCTCTCCGCGTGGTTTAGCCCCCCGCTGACTACCTAACTCAGACTAACCTTGGACTGACCATGACATGGTCTTTTTGGACATACCCTGTGCCGGCCAGAAGAGGATGGGCTCCCCCTTTTTAGTCTGGTTCCTCCCAAGGTTTCTCCCTACCTAGGGAGTTTTTCCTTGCCACTGTTGCCGTTAGGCTTGCTTTTGGGGGGGTCTAGGCCTGGGTTCCCCCCCTATTAAGCGTTTTGTGACAATTCTATTGTGAAAAGCGCTATACAAATAAACTTGATTTGATTTGATTTGATCTTATTTTAATCTTTAGTCTATTTTGTATTTAGCTATATCCAATATGACTGTGTATTTTATTTCATATGAAAACATGTATAAATTGTCAACACGTCATAACTCAAAGCAGACTTGCTGACCCTGGGTCTTGTGTGAATGGCGAGGACCTGGTATTTACCCATGTCCATAGTGTGGTCTGAATGGGTCAAACGTGGGTTGAACCCGTGTTCAATATCCCACGCCAACCCCGGGTTTTGTGTGTGAAAGGGGTATAAGTGAAAGATATTTAAGCCCTTACAGTATTAGTCTACTGGACGTTTCAAATAGGATCCTACGAGACGGGGCCGAATGACGCCAATGGGATTCACTGCTACGTTCCTTTGTGGGAATTCTAGTCCTGCTTGCAAGGAAATTGTATGCATGGTGGATGAAAAACATTAAGCACACAAAATTACATTAAATGAAATTGCAATTCAAACATATCATTTTATGTGGAATGTGCAGTCCCTACATACAGTGGCTTCAGAAAGTATTCAGGCCCCTTCACTTTTTCCACACTTTGTTGTGTTATAGACTTAATTTAAAATTGATTAAATTTATATTTTTTGCCATCACTCTACATCACTCTGCACCCCATAATGACAAAGCGAAAACACGTTTTTAGAAATTGTTGCAAATTCATGAAAATGTCAGTTTTTCCTTGCCACTGTTGCCGTTAGGCTTGCTTTTGGGGGGGTCTAGGCCTGGGTTCCCCCTCTGTTAAGCGTTTTGTGACAATTCTATTGTGAAAAGCGCTATACAAATAAACTTGATTTGATTTGATTTGATTTATGTAAATTACATATTTCAGTTTTTTAGTTTTAATAAATTTGCAACAATTTCTAAAACCATGTTTTTGCTTTGTCATTATGGGGTATTGTGTGTAGATTGATAGCAAAAACAATCTATTTAATCAATTTTAAATGAAGTCTATAACAAAACAAAGTGTGGAAAAAGTGAAGGGGTCTGAATACCAGCCACTGTATATCCAGGAAACTGCCAAAATAAAAGAAACACTTGAGTAAATGAAGCATTATGGTGGCTCTGTTATGGTGTGGGGTGCACTTTCCTAGCATGGCATAGGTCCACTCAATCCATTGAACTGACCAGGTGCATTGGAGCTGTTCTGGTGGCTTGTGATGGCCCAACATGCTGTTAAGACAATTTATGTTAGTGTGTCCTTTTCTTTAACAGTTTCCTGTATATTACACTCAGTGCTTAATTTGTAAAATAAGAGATGCCGGGGCTCAAGCCCCCCCCCCCCCGCTGCAGAGGAAAAAGGGTAAACTTTTCCTACCTCTGTGTCGCTGCATTTCTGCATTTCTCCATTCTATTTACATTTGTAATGTTTACTGGACGTAAAGGTGTTTTTTCTTCGAGTAGTAAGGGATGGCCAACCAACATTTTGATATAGGTTGCAATGATATGTGCTAAACTTATCTCCTGAAATAAAATCTAGGGCACTGTGATAAACTTGCATTAAATGGTTTTAAAGTTGAAGCAGAAACATGCATGCAGATGACATCTCCATAATCTGAAACTGATAAAAATGTGGATTGTACAATTATTTTCTTGCTGTTAAAAGTTGATATATTTCTATAAAAGAAGCCTAGTTTTGTTCTTAATTTCTTTGTAAATTTGGCTATGTGAGTTTTAAAATACAGTTTTTCATTCAACCAAATACCAAGATATTTATATGAAGTCAATTGTTCAATTTGAAGGCCATCTAGGATAAGTATTTAATGATCAGTAGGGCAGTTTCTGCAGCCTCCAGAGAATGACATAAATTTGGTCTTATTAGAATTTAGCACAAGTTCTTAAAAAGTGCAACTTCTGTTGTATTAAAAGCTTGCTGAAGGTTGGAGATGGCCTGTGTCATAGTAGAATACATCACCGTATCATCTGCATAAAAATGGATTTTACAGTTGCTTACATTAAAACCAATATAATTTATATACAATGTAAACAGTATTGGACCTAGAATAGACCCCTGCGGTACTCCTTTAGTTATTTCAATACATTTTGACTGGATACCATCAGCTGCAATACACTGGGATCTATTTGTAAGGTAGTTATGGAACCAAATACATGCATTCTGGTCTAATCCAACAGAAGATAACTTTTTTATTAACAAAGAATGATCCACAGTGTCAAATGCTTTTGAAAGATCTATAAATGAGGCGACACAATGTTGTTTTTTATCAAATGACCCTACAATGTCATTAATAACAAGTGATGCAGCCGAGATGGTGCTGTGTCTTGGTCAGCACAGATAGATATGTGTTACAGTTACTTGACAAAAAAGAGTGTAGCTGTGAATTAACTAAGGATTCTAAAATGTTACTTAGGCAAGAAGGTTTGGAGATTGGCCGATAATTATTTAGGTCACTAGTGTCTCCTCCTTTATGTAAAGGGAAAATGTGCTTCTTTCCAAACCTTAGGGACAGTTTAAGTTAAATTAAAAATATGAACAAAAGGATTAGCAATCAATGGAGCTGCTAGCCGTAAGTGGCTGGGATCCAGCACCTATAGAGTAATGCATCCAAAACCTCCTTTCCTGTAAATTGCCGAAGAAAGAAAGAGACATTTCTGACTAAAGCAGAATTTGAAGAGGCAGGATGGCTTACACTAGCACCAGGAACATTTAAAACATTAGTATTGTCAAATAGGTGACCTGCTGAGGCAAAATGGGCATTCAAAGCATCACAGGTATCCTTTTTGTCAGTAACTGAACCTGTAGTAGACATGATTTGTTGTGGGATAGAGGGGGCAGAGTTCTGTTTCATGTATTTAACTGTTTTCCAGAATTTAGCAGAATTCCCACCACTATCACATAAGGATGACAGGTAAAAATCAGATTTGGCCTTTCTGGTCATTGCTAAGCCACAATTTCTTAGTTGTCTGAAAGCTAATCAATCAGAGGTAGAGTCTGTCATTCTTGCTTTAGCACAAGCCATATTTCATATTTCCATATTTAATTTGACTGTGCTTGTGCTCTCAGTCTTTGTTAGTTAATAGTCTTAATAAGGGCATTGTTGTAAGGCATTAGACTTGTGTTACTGTAAGTCATTGACCTTAGTTAATATTGTGTTTATCTGTTTGCTGTTGCTGGGTTGGTAGAAGCTATCTGCACTTTTTGCCTAATTGCTCTTGACAGCAATGCTGTTTTTGGTGTTATTGCTGCCAACAGGACCTAGATTCTATTGCTGGGCCATAGCCATTAAGCCCGTTGTTTTGCTAATTGGGGGCATGACAAGTTAAGTCAAGTAAACTTTATTATCCCATAAGTGGGAAATTCATTTGGCAAAGCTTCAAAGGTAAAACACATAGGCTAAAAACAGTAATGACATACAGCACATCAAAAGTACATAAAACACATAGCATGAAGCTAGCCGAGTCGCTACAAGAGTAGTGCCATTCCACTACTAGCTGACATCTCAGTGTGGGGGCGTTCCCCAGACTTGTGCCTGTGACCTAGGATACACACCAAGCTGAAGACATTCACAGATCAGGGTGTGCATTTTGTCTCAACTGCAGGTCTGCTAGAATTGGCTAAAGGAATCAAGTAATTAGTATTACCACTTACAAGCTTGCGGCAAAATGGCAATCTGGACATACGAAGACTCAGTCACACAAAGACAAATGAGTCTAATGTGTGGGAGTCTGATCTGAAGGAGTGAAATGGGGAAGCACATGTGCCACTTCCCAGGCGTATCAATTTTCTTATTTTACACTCTGCACTGCACTTCTAAAGATGTGCTTGTTTTCTATTCCTGTCTGCCCTTCTGTCTGTAGATCCTACAGATGCCATAGCACCCCACATTGTGACCACTCCAACCTGATCTACTTGAGTCACTCACCTCATTTTACAAATGGGGTCATGGGGGGAGGTGGGCTCTGGAACTGCTAATCGGCAGTCCAGAAGGTGGAGTTCATCTCGGCCTATGCCTCCCTGCAGTTCCTCCCCTTCCTTGCTCTCACCGAGACCTGGATCACTGCAGAGAATACCGCAACCCCAGCGGCCCTTTCCACTGCTTACTCTTTCACACACCCCCAGATATTCTGGGCAAGGTGGTGTAACTGGGCTTATTAAAAGGAAGACAGACATTTTCTCTATTCCCTTTATCACAGTTCACTGCTTCTTTTGAATTTCATTCTGTCACTGTTACTCATCCTACTAAACCATTGTTGTTGTTTATCACCTACCAGATCCCCTTTGTCATTTCTTGGAGGAGCTGGACGTCCTCCTCACCCACTTCCCAGATGACACCCCCTTATTGGCCTCAGTGACTTCAACATCCAGACAGGTAAGCTTGTATCCTCTGGTCTTCTTCCCCTTCTCTCTTCTATTATCCTCACCCTCTCCCTGTCCCCTCCTACTCACAAGGCAGGCAACCAGTTTGACCTAATATTTACTAGACACTGCTCTACTGCTAACCTTACTGTCACACCACTATTGTTTTCTACTCTCTGCCTCTCTCCTCCAACCCCAAAAAATTTAACCTTTACCCATGCTGTTTCTACATGCTGGAACCTTCACTCACTAACCCCCTCTCCCCTCTCCTCCTCTGTCCTACCATCTCTCCCATCTGCTGAATCATTCTGCCTCCTGCCCCTGACTATCCTTCTGCCATTGACACTTTTCTCCCCACCTTGTCCTCATCCCTGGATGCTTTCTGTCCTCTCACCTCCAGGTCAGCGTGACTAACTCCACCCACTCCTTGGCTGCATGACTCAGACTAAGAGACTACGTCTATGAGCAGTTGAGAGGAAATGGAGAAAAACTAATCTCCCCAAGCACCTTACTTTTCAATCTCTTCTTTCTACTTTCTCATCCTATTTATCTGCTGCTAAACTCTCATTCTACCACTATAAAATTCAAGCCTCTGTCTCTAACCCTAAACAACTGTTTGCAACCTTCTCCTCTCTCCTTGTCCTTCTATCCCCTCCCTCTCCCTCTTTCCTGCACCCAGATGACTTTGTAAACTACTTTGAAAAGAAGGTTGAAGACATCCGCTCCTCCTTCCCTCACCCACCTGCTGAGACTGCCTGTCTCAAACTATTCCCTCTGGTCTAACCTCATTCTCTCCTCTCTGTCCTGACATTATCCTGAACCTAGTGTCATCCAACGGTCCAACAATCTGTGCGCTCGGCCCCATCCCTTCCCACCTCCTCCAGTCTATATCCCCCGACCTCCTTCCCTTCCTTACCCACCTCATCAGCACATCCCTGGTAACACGGTGCTTTCCCACTGCCTTCAAAACAGAGTAACACTCCAACACTAGACCACTCAGATATTAAAAACTACAGACCATTATCTCTTCTTCCCTTCCTATCCAAAATACTTGAACGTGCTGTTTTTAACTAACTTTCTCTATCTCCAGAATAACCTCCTGGATCCACACCAGTGAAGCTTCAAGGCAGCCTATCTTGCAGTTACAGAGGCACTTCACACTGTCACACTGTCTCCCCCCTAGGTGTCTCAGGCTCTGCATCCCCTTTGTTTACATCCTACCTGATGTGTTGCTCCTACTAGGTGGTATGGAGAGGGTCAATGTCTGGTGTCATCTCGTGGCTTAGCTACTGCAACTCCCTCCTGGCTGGAGCTCCAGCATGTGCCCCTAGACCCCTGCAGCTCATCCAGAATGCTGTAGCCCAACTGGTCTTCAACCTTCCCAAGTTTTCCCACACCACCCCACTCTTCCTCAACCTTCACTGGCTTATAGTCCTTACCTCATGGCATGGTCAAACCCTACACCCAAGCCTGACTGCTGAGCTCTGCTGCTTCTAAGCGACTCCCTTCTGCTACTCCCTCACATGACCAATGGTCGATCATCCCGGTCACAGCTCTTCTCTGTCCTGGCACTACTATGGTTGAATGAACTTCCCACTGATGTCAGGACAGCCGAATTGCTGCCCATCTTCCACCACAGGCTGATATGCACCTCTTTAGACTGCACCGTGTACCTTAACCCACCCATCCCTATATTTAAAAGAAAACAACAACAAAAAATAGTTTCACTTATTGTTAATCATTTGCTTTAGTACTTTTGTTGTTTATGCTGCTTACTTGAGGACACTCGGACCTGCCGTTTCTCCCTCCACAACATCCGGAGGATCCGACCGTTCCTCACCCAAGAGGTCACTCAACTCCTGGTCCAGGCCCTGGTGATCTCACGTCTGGACTACTGCAATTCCTTGCTGGCAGGCCTTCCGGCCTGTGCCATCAAGCCACTGCAACTAGTCCAGAACGCTGCCGCTCACCTGGTGTTCATCCAGCAAAAGTTCACCCACATCACCCCTCTACTCTCCTCTCTGCACTGGCTCCCCATCGCAGCACGCATCAGATTCAAGTCACTGGTGCTTGCTTTTCAAGCGGCCAGAGGTACTGCTCCCCCATACCTCCAGTCACTCATCACTCCCTACACCCCGCCCAGACCCCTCCGCTCCGCCTCCTCTGGCAAACTGACTGCCTCATCCCTCCAGGCGCCTGGTAGCCACTCCTCGCGGTCTCGCCTCTTCTCTGTCCTGATCCCTCGCTGGTGGAACGACCTCCCGCAATCGGTCAGGACCGCGGAATCAATTGCAATCTTCTGCAAGAGACTCAAAACCCACCTCTTCAGACTCCACTACCACTGAACACTGTCCATCTAGTCAATCTGCCGTCACCACTGTTTACTTGTTCTACACTATAAAAAAACAAAAAAAAACACACTAACCTTTTCTTTCCCAGTGTTACAGGTATGATACGCAGACACCTGCAATGATGTCTATTGCTGTATTACTGCACTGATCTTGTGCGCTAACTATGATTGTTCTTACCTTGTATTAATGCACATCTTGTAAGTCGCTCTGGATAAGAGCATCTGCTAAATGCCTAAAATGTAAAAATGTAAAATGTATTGTGGCAGCCCGATGGGCTGCACTAGGAAATGGCTGCCTGGCCTACAACACATGGGCGCCAGGAAACACTACATTTCCCAGCAGGCCACAGTAACACCTGAACCGAGTCAAGCAATGGAACTAAACGACCAGCTGAAAGCCATTTCAAAGGCCTATTTAAAGGGCTGATTCCGATTGTACTGGGAGAGGAGTAGGAACGTGAGGTGGAAGGAGTACTGTGTTGTGTGAAGAGAGAGAGAATACCTGTGGAAGTCGGTTGACCAGCCAGGATTTAAAGAGAGTGTTGGAAAGTGTGTTTGTTTGTCTTTGAAAATTGGATTGCTTTGGTTTTGACTACGGACTGGATTGCGGACTTGGAACTGGATTTTGGACTTGGATTGGACTTTGACAACGAGATAAGGATTTGTGGACTTTATGTGTTTGTGTTCCCCCGAAGACCCCACCCTTTGTTTTGTGTTGTCGTTTAATAAATGATCATTTTTGCTTATATTACTGCCTCCTCCAAATTCTTGCACTTGCCTACGCCCTCTGCAAGGTCCGTGAGTGTCGCCCAACCCCTGGGGACACCACATATGGTGGAGAATCCGGGCAGAGGGCAGCACAGATAGGCAAGAGGAGGTAGTGCAGCAGGGTTTGTGTTTGGTTTGTGCAACGGACTCCACGATGGAAGAGATGCAGAGACTGAAGAGACGGGCAGCCATGGTGGAGGACCGATGGCGTGTCACCCTCCGTGAGGTCCAGCAGCTGAAGCAGAGTGCTGAGATTGAACTGTGCAAGGCAAAGGTGGAGTTGAGGACCTCAGAGGAGCGCCACCTGCTGGCAGTGATGAAATTGCGAGAGGAGCACCACATGGACTCCCTGAGAGTGCTGGGAATCATGGCTGGGGAGATGGAAAAGGAGAAGGCATCCCTTGGCGATGAGATGAGGCGTGTAGAGTCCCACAACCTGGCGCTCAAAGAGCAGGTGAGAAACCTAACCCAGATGCGTGAGAATGAGCAGCGACAGTGTCTGGACATGCAGGAGTCCCAGGACCAGGCCACAGATGAATATGCCAGGGCCTTGGGGGATGCACAGACCAGGCTCGCCCAGAAGGAGGCAGAGCTAAGGAAAGCAGCGGAGAACCAGGCGTCCGAGGCGGAGCAACTCCGGTGCCGAGTGGAGCAGGTGGAGAGTATCCTGACTGAGAACGATGCTCTCTGGACTAACCTAGCCGCGCTAGAATGGATCCAGACCGTGAAGACGCAGGAGATGAACGTGCTACGGGACCAGACCATGGCGCTGAATGTGGAGCTGCAGCAGAGGCAGACCGAGCAGGAGAAGCTCCTGGCCCAGAGAGATGACGTCAGCTCCCAGCTGCAGGAGGTGAACCGCGCCAACAGCCGGCTCCTGGAGCAGCTGACTGAACTGGGCCAAGAGAAGGACAAACTCCAGCAGGAGCTGGAGGAGACCAGGAAGACGGCGGACAAGCGCAAGGCCATGCTGGACGAGCTGGCCATTGATGTGGCGCAGGAGAAGTCGCGGCACAAGGAGGAGCTGAGCGACGCGCGCCTGCAGCACGAGAAGGAGGTGCTGGGCGTGCGGGCGCGCTACGAGAAGGAGCTGCGCGGCCTGCACGAGGACAAGAACCGCACCGAGGAGGAGATCCGCTCACAGCTCCACGACGAGAAGGCCCGCACTCGGGAGCTGGAGAGCCTGCAGCAGACGGTGGAGGAGCTGCAGGCTCAAATCCAGTCCATGGAGGGCACCAAGGGATGGTTCGAGCGCAGACTCAAAGAAGCGGAGGAGATGGCGGAGAAGAGTGCGCTGGAGCACCAGGAGCAGGTCCAGAAGCTGCAGCTGGAGCAGACCGCACAGCTTCAGGGGAAAATGGCGGAGATAGAAGCCCAGCAGCGGGCCACAGAGAATTCATTTCGGGAAGTACTGAAGGTCCAAACCGAGACTGTGCTGGACCTACAAGACCGACTGAAAGGGGTGAGTGAAGAGCTGGACTTTGTAAAGTGTGTTCCTGTCACCCAAGACGCTAGCACGCAGGTGGAGGTCTCGCAGCCAGCGGAGCTGGGAGGACATGATGACCAGACATTGGAGTGGGGACAATTGTCCTCAGTCCCACTCAGCCTGCCGGACCTTCCAGGGAGCCTAGAGGAGCTATGGGGGGACCATAGTGTTGAGGAAGGCCTCCTAATTATGGCCGAGGCCTGTTTGAGCACCCGACCATCTCCTGACGTGGTAAGTCCATCTCCCTCACTAACATTAACCAGACAGAGAAAAGAATGGGAGTTCAGAAGCTCTCACATGAAGAGAAAAGGGAAACAAAACAGGCGGCCATGTAAAGGAAAACGGAACAGAATGATGAGGAAATGTCTATGGAAAGGTGATTTGAAGAAAAATGTGGAAAAGAAATCAAAGGAGAAAGTTAACAGTGTTGTGAAGAGCATGTTTTCCCCAGTTACCCCACCTGAAAGAAAAAGGGATGTGGAGGAAAAGGCTGAAGCATGGACACTGGATTCCGGAACGGCACAAAGTATACCGGAGGAGCCATGGAGGGCTGGTGAAGACCAGAGCAGGAGCGGTGACCGCTCTGTCCGTGGAGCCCAGAGCCGGTACACCCTTATGGCCAGTTGGGGGCAGACAAGGTGAGCGACTTTCGCCATTCACTAACGGCTTGCAGATGTTTTTTCAGGCGAATGGAGATGGGATCTGGACGTTTGACCCGGGTGGAAAACTGCCTGAGTGGACCTGGAGAGGGGGACCCTCCTGGTGGCCGCTGGGAATAGGCCGCTCAGCCCTCCCGAGGTCAGAGCTGAGGAGGAGGGTGTGTGGCAGCCCGATGGGCTGCACTAGGAAATGGCTGCCTGGCCTACAACACATGGGCGCCAGGAAACACTACATTTCCCAGCAGGCCACAGTAACACCTGAACCGAGTCAAGCAATGGAACTAAACGACCAGCTGAAAGCCATTTCAAAGGCCTATTTAAAGGGCTGATTCCCATTGTACTGGGGGAGGGGTAGGAACGTGAGGTGGAAGGAGTACTGTGTGGTGTGAAGAGAGAGAGAATACCTGTGGAAGTCGGTTGACCAGCCAGGATTTAAAGAGAGTGTTGGAAAGTGTGTTTGTTTGTCTTTGAAAATTGGATTGCTTTGGTTTTGACTATGGACTGGATTGCGGACTTGGAACTGGATTTTGGACTTGGATTGGACTTTGACAACGAGATAAGGATTTGTGGACTTTATGTGTTTGTGTTCCCCCGAAGACCCCACCCTTTATTTTGTGTTAAACCCCCAACCCCTGGGGACACCACAGTATGAATGATGTGCTTGAAGATTGTAGCGTCAAGTGGTTGTTTATCTACTCTGAGCTGAATGCACTTTCTGTAAGTTGCTTTAGATAAAGTGTCTGTTAAATGGTTGTAATGTAATACTCAGGAGACACCTCTTTTCTTGTAGCACAAGTTTCCCCAAGTTGGTCCTCTTAAGCTATATCACCATGGCCCTGATTTTAGCATTCCATCAGGACAGTGTAGACACTTTCTGAGTGCCCATGTTTAGGCATGCCACCTTTTGTAAATTAATCTTCCTTCTAACTTCCTGTGGAAGGCGTCGGTCTCAGCAGCGGATCAATGCGATTAGCGGCCACGCCTACTGGCAGAGCAGCCAACACACGCAAAGGTCTGGTGTTTCTAATTACATCGGTGTGCTTGAAAACTGCTCTGCTCTCTTCAGTAGGTGGCTGGAAGAATAAAGAAAAGGTGTGGCTGTCCGAGGAGAAAGAAAGAAAGAAAGAAAGAAAGAAAGCGAAGTAAAAGTAAAGCGGGAACTAGAAAGTTTCCGGTTATGGTTTGATAATTTTGTTTATTTGTTTTGAAAACTCCCGGTCTGGTTCTCTGCCCGTGTCGGGATCAGAGAACATTGTAACAGAAATAATAAAGAATCCGGTCGGTAGACCGAAAACTCCAAGCCTGTTTCCAGACTGCTCTATTCCGTACAGGGATTGTCACGTGGCGTGTGACACTTCCATATTCGTAGCATTGTCCACAGGGATGGTCACTATCTTGTCTTACCCCAAAAGTACATTTCCCATCTCCTCTGCTACACAGGAGCCTGTCTAACCTTCATACACTGTCTTAGTTTGCAGAACTTTCTCCCTCATCTCACCTCGCTTCATGTATTGCACTGTGATGATCACTGTGGTAGTGGTCCTGTGCCACGTCACAGGTCAGCTATACATTGTGTGTTTGATCGCATATCCCTAGAGAGGGTCTGGTAGCTGGGGGTTAGCATTCTTGATATTTCTCTAAATCTCTCTAAATAGGGGGCAGGACGAGGACGCCATTTCCTCGTCCTGCCCCTTGGGATGCCACAATATGCATTGCTGCATATAATGTGAAACATTGCCAACTGATTATATGTTGCCTTCCTAAATAATAACGTTAATAAGATGGCTTCTGCAGTTGAAAATGGCAGTAAGTTTTTCACGATAAGATACGTGACAGCTCTGTAACACTCCATTACAGGAGTGGGCGGGTGGCAATGCTTCTAGGATTTTCAGACCTCTCTCTTTAAACATGAAACCAAAATGTTGCTGTTAGCACACTGTTACATGTTAGACATGTCTACTAAAGTATCTAGCAATTATACAATACTGGCGATAATCTAGTTGGTTTGACTCCAGTTTGATACACAAGCATTAAAAAAGTAAGATCACCTAACATTTTACTCTGCTACAAATAACTAGCTAAATACCGGAGGATATGTCCTCAATGGAAAAATTGGTTATTCATTGGTTTGGCCATGATGTGCTTGTTGACTCAAGCTGGTGATGCCGAGGGAAGGAAGGCATCTCCGCTGGTGGTGCAGCTACAGGGTCAAATATACTGCAGTTTTATTTTTGGAGATTAACTCCATGTACTAACATATGTTTAATCAAATTTGATGTATTCCCAGACTCACTAGCTACAAACTTAAGGAGTGTATTACATCTGGCACTGTTGCTATCTATTTTTTTGCAAAGTACAGCCACACTTTAGGCTTCTTATGTTGTGACATGTGGTTAGGTGTGTTTCTCTCCTGCGAGTAAATGCGTAGGTGCAAGGAGCCAATCAGTGGTAACGTCATTGCAAAGAATGTTAGCAATAAAATGGGAGACTAAGAAAGGTTGATTATGGTCACACAAAAAATATGGATTTTTGTAAGTACAGAATGTTGGCACTGAAAATGTTGACACGTTTCGGTTATCGGTAGTATCTGCATGATTCGGTGCCCAGACCTAGCTAAGTGTAATCATTTCTGTTACTAATTGTCTCATGAAATCAATGTCTCACTATTTGAATACAGAGCTTCACTGATCAATTATTTCGTGCAATTTGCCTTTGAATCAGTCACTGACACTAAAGATTGTGAATATGAGCTCATATGACCACTTGAAAAAGACAGGGGTCACCCAACCACAGGGTGGATCTTCATAGATGCAGTACAGTAGGATGCAATGGTGACTCAATACTGCAGCTAACAATGGCCAATGGAACCATTCGGACCCACAGTAGTAGGGCCTGAAGGTTATCTCAACTATCTGAGCAGCTTGTCTAAGCAAACACTGAATTTTGTATTCTTATTCACAGTATTTTTTCATTAATAGAGGTGGCTGCTGAACCCCTGGTAATGCAGCAGTGTTAGCATAATGGTTAAGGAACTGGGCTTGTAAGTGACAGGTTGCAGGTTCGATCCCAGATGGAAACACTGCTGTTGTACCCTTGAGCAAGGTACTTAACCTGAATTGCTTCAGTAAAATATCCAGCTGTATAAATGGATTGTATGTAAAGAAATGCAAACTGTGTAAGTCGCTCTGGATAAGAGTGTCTGCTAAATGCCTAAGATGTAAGATGTAAGATGTAATGCAGGGCATTTGAAAAAATGAAACATAGCTGTAATGTCTGCTAAATTGCATATGTAATGTATAGGTAACTTCCAAAAAAAGGCAACACTTGGGCCTCCGGGGTGGTGTAGCAGTAGAACAATCGATGCTGCCCACAGCGACCCGGGTTTGATTCCACCAGGTCATGCCAGTTTTGGCTCTGGCCAGGAGTGCCACTAGGGGGTGGCAATTGGCTGTCCGCCACAGGGAGGGGGGGAGGGATAAAAACCGAATGAGCTCGCTGCATACATGAGTGATCCTGTGTGTTATGGTGGCAGGCTTCAGCTTAGGCGGGTGCCGGCTTGGAGGAGGCGGTGCAGCACTCATTACTGGTCTCAGGACTACGGCAGCGAGTTCTCATACGAGGGAGGGGATAATTGACATGAAGAAGAGAGGGTATAATTGGATACTAAATTTGGGATTTTTAATAAAGAGCAAAAATAGAAAATAGAAAAAAAAAAAAACTTAAAATAAGTAAATGAGGGATCAAGGACAATGAAAGAAAAATCAAATGAAGTCAAGGACAATGTCTTAGGGATTATATTGAATGCTATCCCTGAATATATGATGTAATGTTGTGTTGTCTTGGCGAACTAGGCATAAAAGAAGAGATTCTTCTGCTCACTCATTTTTTTCACTAATAATATTTTATTCACATTTAAAAGAAAGAAAGGGGGGAAGGGGGCAAGACACGGACACAGACGAAGACAAGGATAGAAAAAACAAAAAAACATTAAATTAAGTGTGGGGGTAGTACAGTTGAATACAGTATTAATACAAATGCAGTACATCAACAGTTGTCAAGCCACACAAGGATGGACTACAGGTTTATATTAGTGGAGAATCTGTCTGTCTGTAAAAAAAACTCGGACCCTATTCCAGTGTCCATGCATGCCCTTATCAAAGTCCAGAAGCAGATTGATCGCATGCTTCATATTGAGACAGTCCAGAAAGTCCTCAAGCCATTTTCCCAATGAAAAACAACATAGTTTATGCACTTTCCAGTTCATGAGAATAATTATTTTAGCAGAGAGGAAGCCCATAACTAGCATACGATGGACACTGGCAACACTGGACTGTTTTCAGGTTTCTGGCCAAGAAGACATACAATCGGATATAGAGGCACAACTATATCAAATATATCTGAGATACCCTCAACCACTCCAGACCAAAAGAGCTTTACCCGGGGGCACTCCCATAGCAGGTGTAGCAACAAGCCACGCCCTCCATAATTATGCCAGCAATTATCTGATATATCTCAATCCATCCATACCCAGTCTCTTATGAATCATTTTTACAATGGAGAATGAAAACGAAATTGGCAAATATTTTATTCTCCCATCATTCCCAACCACCCTCTTTAAGGCCACTTTGGTAGGCTCAGGTAAGGGGATATCTTGCATTGAATGATAGATAGTAACAAAAAATATCCGGTACCCCCAGACTGCCCTGCGATCTGGGTATTGAAAGCTTTCTGTGACTAATTCTGGGCTTCTAACCATTCCAAATAAATTGAAAGAAGAGAGCATGCACTTGTTTGAACCATTTTGGAGGAAACCGCAGGGGTATGGAGGAGATGATATAAGTTAGTCGAGGCAATACATTCATCTTGAGTATCTCAACACGTCCCCAGAGAGACAGAGGCAGGACCGTCCATCTTTCGATATTGTCTTTAATTTTCTGGAGGAGCCCGGGCCCATAAAAAAAAAAAAAAAAATAATTGAATCGGGGAGTAAATCGGGGGTAACCGGGGAGATAATGTTAATGCCTAGATATTTCATGCCCTTGTTTCACCAAAGAAAGAGGGACCCCACTAGGTCTGTCTGAAACGTGTGGTGGTTTAGGGGCATTGCCTCACTCTTGGACTAATTTATTTTATACCCAGAGAGGTGACTGAAGGACTTGATGAGGTTGATTACAGTGGGCAGGGAGACAGAGGGATTGCTGAGGGTGAAGAGAACAAATAACAAAAGGGACAGGGGGCATCCTTGACAAACTCCATGGGAAAGTTTAAAGGAATTCAATATCAATCCATTAGTTTTGATTTATGATTCGGGGGCATTATAAAGGGCCCTTACCCAGTGTGTAAAAAGGGGGCTGAAACCAAATTTGGAGAGCGTGAAATGAAGGAATGGCCACTCAATCCTATCAACGGCTTTCATCGCGTCTAATGAAGCTGCAATTGCAGGCATGTTAGGAGAGCTAGCTTCCATTATAACATGAAACAGTGGCCTCATATTATTACCAGAAAGGTGGCCTGGAATGAACCTGATGTATTAGAGATGGGATCACCTTCTCCAAACATATTGCAAGGATTTTTGCTAGTATCTTATAATCATTGTTTAAGATACTTAAGGGATGGTAGCTGCCCATGTCCAAGGGATCCTTACCAGGTTTGGGCAAGAGAGTTACAGAGGCACAGCACATAGTAGGGGGCATTAATTTGGATTAAACAGCTTCACAAGGACTGGTGACAATACTTTCTGAAAGCATTTATAAAAAACTGAAGCCGTCATCTCCAGGAATCTTACCTATGGATAAGT
The DNA here is from genome assembly GCA_029706075.1 of Aldrovandia affinis. Taxonomy (NCBI): domain Eukaryota; kingdom Metazoa; phylum Chordata; class Actinopteri; order Notacanthiformes; family Halosauridae; genus Aldrovandia; species Aldrovandia affinis. The sequence goes on along the minus strand of JAINUG010000093.1, from coordinate 2,648,690 downwards.
TTTGGATTGCAAATTCAACTTCACAAAAAATGTGTTTAGGTCTTGGTCGCTTGCCATGAACTCAGACTCATAAAGTTTGGAATAAAATTGTTCAAAAGCAGAGTTGATGGAGGTGTTGTCGAATTGGAGTAAGCCTTCACTGATCCTGATCGCAGATATCGACTGCATATTTTCAACTTGCTTCAGCCTATGTGCCAGCATTTTGCCCGCTTTATCCCCTAATTCAAAGTAATTTAAGTTTAATTAAAAGAAATCAAAAATCTTGCCCTCCATAAAGGAAACAAAATCAGCATTCTTTAATGAGTTATTCAGTCTCCACCATCCGGGGATGGGAAAAGGAGACAGAGACTGGCGCGTGGTCAGGTAAGATAATACTATTTATATGAGAGTCGATGACATTATGAGAAAAATGGATGGGCATTAATATATAGTCAATTCTGGAGTAGGAATTATGCACCCCTAGAATAAAAGGTGTATTCTTGCATCTTGGTTGACGGTACATCAAGTATCAGAAACTGCGAACTGGGCCTGTAGCTACTCCATTGCCGCTGCAGTAGATCTATCAGAAGGGAGAGGGGGGCCTGAGCAATCTATTGTAGGGTCCTGCACCAGATTAAAGTCACAATCTATAATAAGAGGGCCATCAACAGCCTCAGAGATAATAGGACTAAGCGAAGAAATAAATGTTGCCTGGGCCGTGTTTGGGGGATAAATGTTTACAAGTGTACATTTTACATTTTCTAAGAAACCAAGAATTAAATATCTGCCCTCCTGGGCCCGTATTCACAAATAATTTTATTTTACCACTAGGAGTACTTCTAAATCGCACTAAAACCTTTTAGTTAGGAGTCCCACCTTAAAACCTATTCACAAAGCTGCAAAGACAAACTCATACTAAGGAATTCCTAGAATTGTGAAACTAAGAGTGAGGACAGGGTTGACGTCGTTGCTAAGGATGACGTTGTTTCTCATGAACGAGCTTACTCAGAATGCCCACAGTGATTGGCTGATATAGGGGATGGGTCTCTCCCCGCGTACGGATCAACCCCACGGTTCGGCACGCATATGATCCGCGGATTAATAGCTAAATTGAACCATCATAGAGAAATACAAATACAGCCGCTGTTATATAAACCATATATGTTTTGGTTTGCTTTGTTTTTCATACTAAATGCCTTTCTGGGAGGCATGTTTTTAGAAACGCGACGAATTAAATAGAATTGAAACATTAGCGATCTTTTATTTTTTTATTAAATTAATTCAGGCATAAGACCACCTAGTTACATCGCCTAAGGTGTACTGAATCTAAAAATGTATTTTATGAAATTTTCGAATAAAGATTTAGTGAAATAACTAACATTGAAAAACTGAAATTATCATTCATTCAATTCCTTGAGAATAGTTACTGGTAATATTTGGTGGAAACGCGCCTTTGGTCCCGTTATTATTATTTTTGCTGATCCGAAAAATGATCCGATGCACCCCTATTATATTATAATAAAGATTCTAAAATACAAATGTAGGCTACGTGTCACTGATTTAACATGAAACCAAGAATAGTGACTAGTCAATTGGTTACATGTCTGCATCTCGTAAAAAATTAGCGGGTATCTATATATAATATATATAATATTATATATATAATACCCTCGCGATTGAGGCGGTACCTTTTCATGAGCTCTGTATCATTCAATATCTCCAGTGTTGACGCGATTGCGACAACGATTGCCACCAGCAGCAGATTTTCGGATCGCCGTGAGTAGGTCTTTAGCGACTTAGAAGTCCTCTTGCCTGCTTCTAACTTCTCCTGGACTTAGGAGCTGTTTTTAGCTCTCAAACCCTTTGTGAAATACTCTTATCCCAAAAATTTAGGACTCCTAAATTGATGAGTGACACGCCCATTATTTTTCGGACTTGCTCCTAAATTCCGGAGTTACGACCAACTTTTAATCTTAAAATTCTTTGTGAATACGGGCCCTGATCTACAATTACATTGGTGATCAGAATACAGACTCTCTTAGAGCCTCCTACACCTGGTGATGAGAAAACCTGTCCCACCCATTTCTCCCTCAGTTTCTGGATTCAACATCATCCAAATGAGTCTCCTGCAACATGGCAATATCACAATAGAGAGACTTTAGGTGTGTAAGGATTTTGTATCGCTTACCCAGGTTTTGAGGGATATACTTCTCAACTTTTCCTGGAGTTTCCTGGAGAACTCGGGCACCGCTTTAATATGACGGCTAACTTCAAATCCCCTGGAAGACGGAACGCCTACAATCCTTTCATTCTCCAGTTTTTGTAATTCATGCTTTTCTCTTATAGTTATGATCTCTTACTTTTCACTTTCCTGCTTTCGAGTTTCCAACTCAATCTGGAGCCTCAATGTTTCCGTCGACTGTAAAGGCTAAATAACGGGTACATACTCCATCACGGATAGTACGAATAGCAGGACACAGAACTAGAGTTTAACAATGTAAAAAAATAAAAAAATTAAATAAGACAATAAAACGGCCAAGGAGGGTACTGCCTTCTCTGGTTAGCCCACCCGGAACGCCAGAGAGATTTTTCGACCCCCAACACGTCGCTGCGTGTTCAGCTCCTACGTGTGGTGAACAAAACTCCCTCCAGTGAACAATGCTGACTTTGCTGCTGGAATGCAGGATTCCCCAAGAACAATCGGATCATCATCTGGTACTGCATGTTCAGCTCCTCCAGACTTCTAAATGCTTAAAATGTCAAATGTAAAATGTACAATAAACTAATGTCCCCAGAAAACCCAACACAGGCTCAGCAAGACAGAAAAAAGTATATTTAAGGAAAAGAGATCACATCTCAAAAATACAAAAATCAGGCTGGGTCTTAACTCCTAACAGCACAAGTACTGACGTGAACACCATTCAAGCCAAAATATACACACTACTTCAACACGTTCACTACCAATTATTAACAAGGCTATAGAATCGCTTATAAGCCTTAACATTACAACAATAGCAAAAACGGCAATTTCCAAACATCTCACATAAAATGTCACCAATGTAACACAGCAAGCAGTTGAATCTCACAACCGTAAAGCCATAACAGCAGTACACCAAAGATGTGAGATAAGCTTATACTAAGCATATGCCAAAACACCCCGATAACAGGGATAGAATGCTACAATGTAACAATGGTAGTGCACCAAAAAACATGCAAAGTAGAGGTATCAGGATGAATAGCAGCAACTAGGTATTAACAGGCAGACAAAACAAGAGGGAAAACTTTGCCTCAGATGCGCGCATAGACTAATGCCAATGCTAATAAGCTGTACTGACTAAAACACACTGTAAATTACCAAAACACTGCTAAAGACGGCAACAAACAATAACCAATGTCCTGTACTAGTGTCGTCATATATAGAGACAAACTACCTGATATGGAAAACATCCAAGCCATAGACAAAAGGAGAGGAAACACATGCAGACAGGAACATGGCCCAAAAATCCACTGGGAAAACATGGCACAGCGCAGTAACCTGGCTGGGCCGGCAAAACGACAAAAGGGTTATCAAACAAATGCAAAAAATGCAAAACGGCTCGAAGAGGAACATTTCTAAATATCCTAATTTTATGTTATGCCTGAAATCCCCTAACATCAACCATAACATAAAACAGAGAACATACATTTTATTAAATAAGGATGATAGATGAATATATGTAAAATAATATATAGCAAACCAGCAAAAAAGATTAAGAAAAACTGGAACAGATGGACAAAAATGAGAAAAAGGTCTTTAAAGAAATCCGATGATGGCTCCCGAAACAACCAGCAGGCATGACTGAAAAGAAGGCCTGGTTTTAAAGCCTCCTTCACAGGTGCAATCAGGCAATTTGGTAATTAGATGCACCTGGGAGGAGGGAGAAGAGATGGAGAGAAAGGGGAGGAGGGAAACAAAACCTGCAGCCGTCACAGGGAGTACCATACAAACTGTGAAGACAGTCACAGTTCGCCCAGGTCGGGTCTCGGTCTCAAGGCCCGGTGAATCAACAGGTCTACCCAGCATGTAGCAGAGCAGCTTTCTTAGCAGTGCTGTCAGATTACCTGCTTCGATGCCTTCTTTCAAGCCATAAATTCCCTAATTGTTGCGCCACGAGCGGTTTTCGAGATTGTCAGTTTTCCGTAATAGCTGCTGAATTACCTTGTAAGAATTGCCTATCCTATGTAGTATTGCTTTTGTGTCCTTGTTCAGAGTTCAGAGACTGTGCGGCATCATAAAGCTTTTTGTCAAAATTGACACTGAGGGTTTGTAGATGTTTTTGCCCACTCAGGGGTCCCTGCATCGCATGTGCGATCGTCCTGAGACTAACATTAGCTGCATGCCAGGGTCTGTCCTGTTGGGCCCGACGGCCAGCTTGGGCTTTGTCCGATGCCAAAGCCTTCATTATCGTTGTTCTGTGCTCGCTTCTGCTAGCACCTGCACTTTCTGACATCTCTGCGTTCTCACACGCAATTTATATCTGTTTAGACTGTGTAATGTCGTTCGGAATAGAGGATTATTAATAATATTTTTGGTCTGTGTACACGAGCTAACACCTAGTGTGCCATCTTCACCTGATGAATCACATGACTCCTGCTCACTCATTTTTGAGGTAACATATCTTTAAAAATCTGTTGTGATCAACCTCTACTGTGATCTCACCTATAGTAGATACCTCCTTATCCTTATTTATCAGCAGTCACTTGCTCTCATCACAATATAACGTCTCTCGTAAATAACAACTGTTTTTGCCAAGCCCAAGTCCACTCTGGGCTAAAAGCAATGGTCTTTCAGTTTGCAAGAGCTCCACAACGCATCCCTAATTTGTTTTACACGCCGGCTTAAAACCCAGTCTTGAATAATCACACTTTTTTATTGGCTTAGCACAATCTTACATTTGCACTCCATTGCACATTCAACGCATGACCGTAAAACCCCACAACAGAAGAGATTCCCTCAGGATGCAGGTGTGACGAACCGGATAAGGACCCAGACGCAGATCAGGATATTAGCAAAAGAGTAGTTTAATGGGAAGCAGGGGTCAAAACCAGGAATCAGATAAGGCAAAAGTACAAAATCACAAGGCAAAAGGGAGGTCAAGAAGGCAGTCAAAAAGGTCTAAATGGGCAGGCAGAAAGGCAAACAAAACAGAATCGGTAGGCAGGCTCGGAGTGGTAAACGAAGGGATGTCTCGGAAAATTCAATAATAGGCACAGGGAATAAGGATCAACGTACTGACAAAGAGTGAACATAAACACTGAACTAATATACAGGCAGGGAAGGAAAACACAATGGGAATCAGGTGTGACTGGGAGGAGAGAGGGGAGGAACACAGGTGTAAACAATGGGAATCGTTAATCTAATAACGAGGGGATTCGCTAATAGAATAACGAGGGGAAACAAAAGACACAGACTGGGAATAACACAAACACATAGACAATAAACGACCTGGAAGAACAGGCAGACACGTGCATAGTTAGAATGGGAGGAATGCAAAGAGAATCTGCGTGCGACTGAAGTGAAAACGTGAGAAGCGTACAGGGATAGGACAATCGAGAGAGAATGATAGCGATAGTTAGAAGCGTGAGATAATTAGTGATTAGTAGTGTTAGTAACTTAATCTAAATCCCTAATGTTAGTAGATTAGTTGGTTAGTACTATATACATCTAACTAATATATACAAAGTGTAATTAGAAAGTAAGAAGGAAGTAAAACGAGATTAGAAACGAAGACGGAAAAAACCGAAACATAGAATTTCCCGAAGTGCAAATGACAAAGACAAGGAGTGGATCTAGAACAGGAACAATAACAGACAGGGAACAGAACGTGAAAGAAACATGACTGGAAGAATGAAAAATAAAAAGTACAAAAACAAACCGAACAGACACTCAGAACGTAACAGCAGGAGGAGCATGCAGAACCGTCCGGAGACATTTTGGTGCCACAGCACTCTATAGTCTCACTGGGCCAAGAGGAAATTGAAAGAAAAAGGGTCATTCTTTGGGCTTAAGGGAGCTGTGGTGCATTATTAGACAGTAAGAGCCTCTACTGTGGTGCTGGATCTATGGCAGCTGTTTGTTCAATGTTTCATGCTCTCAGACACAGCTGTTCCAAATGAGAGTTAATATTCAAAGGGACCTCCACTGTGGATGGGCCCTGTCACATGTGTTGAGTGTTAGCCTGGTCTCTCTGACACTGGCTGAAAGGACACTTTTCTCTCCCTCCACTCTGTCTATCTGTCTGTCTGTCTCATTGGATCTGCTTCCCAAGCCAGTGGGTGGGGGAATATTTGCCTCAGTGGATTAAAGTGATAAGGATGGGAAAATAAAGACTGTTGACATATAGTCTACACACACACACATACAAGCCGCACATGCACATACAAACACACACACACACACACACACTGTGGCAGACGGCCTGGGGAAGTGCGGGGAGTGGTAATAGAGGGGAGATACCTCTCAACCAACTGGCTCCACCCTGAAGCTTATTTGGAAATCCGCTGGAAACAGTAAACCCTTTGCCGCTGAAGACTCGGCAATAAAAGAGGCGGCTGTACCAATACCACTTAGCTAAGTACTGGAAGGGAAACGCATGGAGAGTTGGTGAGAGAAAGTGAAGAGAATTATTGTTTTGGATTATTGTGTATGACCTGGACTGACTGACTAACCTGATTATTGCCAATAAGGATTGTATGAGAAAGTGGATGTGGATAAAGACCTTGGAATTACGAACAGATTACGACTATCAGTACGGATTACGGATTTTCCCCTGTCCCTTATTGTGAGTTGTCCCTAATAAAACCTGATTTGTTCCAGTTGTTCGTCTTGTGTGGTGTTTGGTTATCAAACTGCGTGGAAACCCCACACCCCTATTCCCGCTACAACACACACATGCACACATAATCACAAAAGATGCACACACAAGTATGTGTGTGTGTGTGTGTGTATGTGTGTAAATCAGGTATGGGCAAAGACAGTGGTCCAGTATACTTATTTTATTACTTGAATTAAACAAAACAAACAGCACTCTAAATCTCTTTATTGCCAATAGAGAGGTAACTCAATACCTCTCAAGGACTGTACTTCCCTATCCCTGGCGTAAGGAGCTCAAGAAAGTCATAGATACATAAATCAATATTTATATATGACAGCTTCAGCATGTTTGTTTGGATGCAACACTCCCATGCCTGATCTAGGAAGACACTTTTTAGCCAGCTGCTAATTTTGTCCAGAGCGACTGGTGGACTGTCTCATGTCATCTATCACACATAGGGGCACTCCTAGCCACATCAGCCTGTGAAGTCATTGCACTGATGCTGGGCAAGGACATCCACAAGCTGGCATGGATACACAACCCACTGAGCAGAGAAGCCACCACTGGAGAACGTACAATCTGCAGCAGCCTGTCCATCCAATATACAGTACATACAGTAAACTGTGGGCTGTCTGTTAAGTCAATCATACAATCATATACTTTGAGAATCTAATGACAATCTGCAAGATCATCTGATTGTTATTTAATGATATTGTATTCATGTTTCAATAACGTGAATAAAGAAAAAGAATATCAGGGCTTGTATAATTTTTTTTGACAGAGGATCAAAGGATATCATCAACCTTTGCTTTGCCAGAGATTTTTAAAGCTTTATTGGCAAAAGGTTCTGTGCTGAAGAAGACTCATCAAATTCGTAGCACTTAAATTAGTCTCCCAATCCCAATCACCCTAATTATTTTCGTTTTCCAGCTGAGAAGGCCAGACAGTGGGTTCGTTTCCGAGAATAATTCATCTCATGTTACAATCTCTCTTCCCTACGTCGTCCATATGGCGATTTTCAAGGAGAAAAATTGCATTCATTCCCAGCACCCTGTCCAGCAAGGTCAAGCGACAGTTTATTCATCAGAGGCACCCTGGATAACATTGAAGCATATCAACACTGACAAAAGTATATTGAATAATTATCTTGAAATGAATACATTATCCCAAACTTAAATAAATGTCATTGGATCAATATATCTTGGAATGAAACGGGAAGAGATGTGAAGGGCACTGCTTCATTATTCATTAATTTTAGAGTAATGTAGGCAGATGAAATGATGATTTCAGTGCCACTGCCATTACACTGCAGCGTTTTAAATAACTACTGTAACACCATTTAACAGCAGATATTCTTTTATGTCAAGGCAAGGACAATTAACCCCTTCCGTGCTAATCCCTGTACCGAATTCAGGACTCACCTCACCAGAATTACATTTATAATATAGTTAAATATGTGTGGATTGCTATGATAATGTGAGAATCTAAGAATGTGGAATCTTTTTTAGTTTAATCCTAAGGGCTGGGCAATTTCTAGATGGGAAATTCCCTGTTCCATCAGGCTGAATTCAACCAATTTAGGTCCAGCTTGAATCAACATTTTTCCTTAGATTACAATAAAAAATGTGAGTTCTTTCCCCATTACAGTTTGCCACGTTAAAATCCAATCAAACTTATTTGTATAGCGCTTTTCACAAATGCATTGTCACAAAATGCTTAACAAAAGGGAACCCAGGCCTAGACGCCCCCAAAAGCAAGCCTAAGACGACAGTGGCAAGGAAAAACTCCCCTGGTCAAAACGATAGGGAGAAACCTTGGGAAAAACCAGACTAAAACAGGGGGAAGCCCATCCTCTTCTGGTCGGCACAGGGTGTGTCCAAACAAGACCGTATCATGGTGACTCAGGCTGGCTGACTTTGCGCCTCCGAGTTAGGTAGTTGGTGGGGGGAAAGGCTAAGTACAAATATCATCTAGCAATTCTGGATTGTCTTGACATGATAAACCACTTTCCAGTCATGGTGGCTTGACATGACAAACCACTTTCCAGTCCAGTCTGGTCATCATCAAACAGAAGAAACCTATTTGAAAGTCCAGAATTCCATTTTCTTGTGAGGTACCACCATAATGTAGCAGCATCGGTCAAATGTATAAACCTTCGTAAACCACTTAACTGTAATATACCCTACATGCTAATTCTGTAGTTGGCTTCCAGGGTTCTTGGAAAAAAGAACTGTTGGTACATTATTTAGACTTTTGAGTGAGCAGCATATGTGGAGCCTAAGTTCTTCAATTCTCAATTCAGAGCATCTGTTTGGAGAATCCCCAGTGACCGGGTGCTCAGCAGTGACCAAGCAGTGCCCCCTGAAGATGCAGATGATATTGTCTGACTTTTTTTTGCATCATTTATCAGAATAATTTAAAAATGCCTTATTTTATTTTAATGGCTAAGTTAGCCTTGGCAGTACGTAAGATGAAATACTGTTGTGGGACTGGTCCACAAAGCAATGTTGGTGTACTCAGGATGTGAGACTGGTGTTTACGATTCTGTCCTTGTATTACTATACCTAATTCCACTGACATTTGAAAGGCAAGACTAATCACATTGATAATGACACACGTAAATTGTAGCATGGACAGTGGGTGTGGCTGCACAGCCACAGAGAGGGATGAATAAGTACGAATAGTAATAGCTTGTTCGGTGACAGGTTTACATTACAGTGTGCTCACTGGTCAGTCCTCCTTGTTCCATTCAGACCATGGTTTAATCTTTACAGCTTTTACATTTTGCTGGCCCGCCCGTAATTGGGGCCGTGACAACTGAGACTGCTGGGAAAATTGATGCCTTTTCAATTATGCACCACGTGATACCTTCACAGCGCACTCTCATTCCAAATTAATGAGGTGCTGATGCATGTTATACGGGCAGTGCCGTATTTGTAATGAACACTGCCTTTAAGGAGCAAGACGACTGTGTTTGTGAAGTCTCCCAAGGAGAGAGATTAGCCTTTGCGTCATAATTCTAAGCAGAGCTAAGAAACCAGCGACTTTAAGCCACTCCCGGTTGAGGAGAGACATCCGTGCAAATGAGACGCTTGCCTTCATGGTCAGTGGCGCCATGCATGCATGCAGAATAATTATCAATCTGAATATTGCCACAAAATTAATCTAAATTGAGAAATTACTTCCTGTTCTCTCTTACAATAAGACCCAGCAATGACATATTATGAATACAATAAATAATAAATAATAGATCAAATAAATGAAACCATGGTCTAACAGGCTAGTTTTTGCATATACAGAAAGATGACCGATTGTCCTCTGTGGAGGTGGCATCTGTCAAATATATATTCAATTACAAGACATTCCAACATTTGCAGTACACTAGGCACGCAGAGAGGGATATCATGCCCTATGTGGCACTGAGAACCCAGCACAGTGTACCTCTGCTGTTAGGCCATAAATCTCCTGTCAATTCTGTTCACGGAGGAACAGAAAATTGTGTTCAGACTGTCACACAGCGGATGTCTGCTGGAAGGTAAACCCATAAGAGGCCAGAGGGCACTGAAGGCACAGCATCCTCAGGATTACATAGATTATAGTGGACAAGCAGATATACAGCATAAACTGCATATGATCATACATATGTGTAGAAAGACATCCACATATACACTCTTCCGGCATGACCTCTGACATTTGTAGCTTTGTTGTCTAAGGAAACATGGATTCCCTACTGTAATCACTACCTTTAAACCTCCCCCAAGCTGGAGATCAAGCCCCAAATAATACACTTATAGCTGTATTAAGATTTTCTGAAAACAAAAAAGAAATTGCCATGATTCCTGTTTATTTCCAAGGACCACAGCGCATTGATGGTTTGATGATCTGAAGGGCTTGGGTACCACAAATGGATTTACCCTGCCTAGAACTGCCCAAAAAACGGACAAAGGAAGCAAAAAAAGAAACCATTTTAACCCCCAGTGATGAAGATTTTATCTGTCAGGTGATCCCGCTGATGCAAAGGAATCCAGAGACCTAATCCTGTGGAGTGCCATGAGCAAACTATTCATCACATACATTGGAAAAACTAAGTATTCTCATGGACAGACATGCAGGAAGGTGTTTCTACTGATGACATAACTCTTTCACTATTGACTTGTATTAATATTTCATCTTCAGTATGGCACTTATGTGTGACAATATGTTTATTGCTTTTTTTTATAATAATGCTTTGGTTTGATATTCCTACTGTCATTTAAAAAAATCTATAGTGGTGTTAATCTAACCATATTATATGCACTGTGGGTAAGAGTGTCTGCTAAATAAATACATGTGAATGTAAATGATGCACAATGTTGTTAACAGAAGGACAATCATAAAAGCTCAGCTACTTTATTAGGGTGGCAAAGTTGATTAAGATAAAGGTTGCAGATTCAAGTCCCAGGGGGGGCACTGTTATGCTATCCTTCAGCATACTTAACCTGAATAGCTTCAGTAAATATCTAAAAGCTGTATAAAGTGATAATTCATTTCTAGCCTAATAGGTATCCCTGAATTGGGTAATCCATCAGGTAAATACATTATAATACTACATTTATTTATCAATTAAGGAAAATATGAATGTAATGCAATTAAATGTTTACAAGGGATTTTTTTTTCCAACACTGGACAGACTCTGCCTGTGCAATAACAACATCTGTCAGTTAAAAGGAGCAGTGAAATTCATTTGAAGTGCATGTTAGTAGTTAAGAACTGTGAGCCAAAGTCCAGAGCCTTCCCTAGAGTCCTGAATGGCCTTCATAAGAAAAGTCCTAATGAAGTGGAGTTCAAATCTGTGATAAATTAATGAGAATGTTCCTTTTAGTGGCAGTCATCCATCCACTCACTATTACAGCAGCCTTAATTATTGTTACTAATCATTAAGCTTTTGGGTCAGCGCTTTTGAAAGAAAACTTCAGAAAAATTCATTTTTTGCTGAACCTTGCGCTCCGTAGTCATGACTGCCTACTTTTTTGGGATTCTTTTGCACAATTATGTGAAACAAAAAAAAAAAAAAACTGCAGAGCACCACCTGAGAAAAAACAAGTATAAAAATGATGATGATAACTATGGTTACTACTGTTGGAGCAGTACCATTCATTGTCTGTATTCATTTTTGTTGTGTGCTTAAAAAAAATGACATTAAAAAAAACAATATTTTGTATCATTACTGACATCCTTTTCCAAATGCATGTGGAACTGTGGGGGAGGGGGGTGGCGGGGGTGGCAGTAGCAAGCAGTGGATCAGCTGGGTCGCCAATGTGCTCCCATCACAATTAGCAACAGGACCCAGAGAATGAATACAGGATGCAGTCAACATTTAATTACAGCCTGAGCTTCAGAAGGGAAGTTAATGAATTTCAGAGTGCATCAATTATTAGCTAATTGGGTTACACGCCTGAATTTTGAGCAGTGACTGTTGAAGGGTAGAGACTTCTGATGAAAAAAAATAATATATATATGCCATCTTCTTTCAATTAATGATGTCTGATATCAGCATGGATGCTGTTTGAAGGATAAATACATCAGCCTCTAAAGCATACAAATGTACAATGTCAAAAAAATCACATTCAGTTTCAAATCCTAAAAAATGCACTATGGGTTGTTTGACGAGGAAAGAAAACAGAAAGCATTTGTAGGTGCTATCCCATTAAAAATGATAATTCTAATAAGATTGATGCCACAATGTAGGGCTTGTTAATTCCTCACATGGTAGCAGCCAAAAATACAAGTATTCTTATAATATCAGTCTCATTAGGTTTTGTATATCAGTCTCATAAAATATACTTAACTATAAAATTAGAATTTCAATTAATAATTAAATTAATCATTACAATTAAATTACAATATTAATAGATCATTCATTAATCAAATCACCACATTATACATTTTGTTAATGCCAAATTAATAATATTGGTGACCTAACTAAGGGGTTGAATGCATCAAGGAGTTCTAATCAGCAGAGATTGGCTCAATTCAATACGAGTGTAACATTAAGACAGACAACCTTGTAAGAAAATTAATATATGACATTTATTGAACAGAAAGTATCAAAATAGCAAAGCACAACTCAATGCATTAATGAGCAACAACTGTCTATGTGGAATGCATGTGGGTATTTGTGTGCATGTGTATGTGTGTGTGGGGTGTGTTTGTGCTCCAGCTTTCTGAGGCACGTGCATGTATGTGTGTTTTCTTTAAATCTTAAAGCATGTGTGTGCATGCTTTAAGAATGTGGGCATCAAGAACAAAGAGGAAAGATGGAGGGAAGTTAAAACCTAGTTTGTAACCAAGGCAAATGTCACGTCTCATGTTCGTGTTCCCCATAATTAGGTGTTTTAGTTCATTCCATGTTTTCCTGTTTGTCCGGTCCGTGTTTTCACTTTCACTTACCTGTTTCCAGTCTCGTCATTGTATTATCGTTTTCACCTGTTCCTCATGTGTCTGATTGCAGTCTAATGTGTTAGCTGCATTGGTGTTAATTCCTGATTGTTTCTCGTTATGTCTGATGTATATAAGCTGTGCGTTTTCCCATGTTTGTTGCCAGATTGTCTTGTGCTTTGCTCATGCTTCCACAACTTTCCAGCGGGTTTTGTTTGTTTGTTTGTTTGTTTTGTTTGTTTGTTTGTTTGTTTGTTTGTTTGTTTGTTTGTTTGTTTGTTTGTTTGTTTGTTTGTTTGTTTGTTTGTTTGTTTGTTTGTTTGTTTGTTTGTTTGTTTGTTTGTTTGTTTGTTTGTTTGTTTGTTTGTTTGTTTTTTGTTTTTTGTTTGTTTTTTTTGTTTACCCGTGTTTTTGTTTACCCGTGTTTTTGTTTACCCGTGTTTTTGTTTCGTCGTGCTCGAGTTCGTGCTCCCGTTGAGATTGAAATGTTGGGTTATGACTGGGTTAGTAGATAAGAATACATGCAAGACCTAGGTCTGTGTTGTGTATTTGACTACTAACACAGGAGATGAGCACCTATGTTAACTGTTGAAATGTTATGTTAGCAGCTATGTTAAAAACAGTGGTAAACAGTGTCATGAACCATGATACATTTTAGAACAGTTCGTATATTGTCATTAATATAAACATGCTAAACTATGCTATGCCCAGGTGTTACAGCCTTAGTGTTGCTCCGCGGTTGGTGGGGTTCAATGCATGTCAGGTTTGGAAGAGACATGCAAAGTCCAGTCGTGACGTCTGCAGCAAGTCTGTTTCCTTGCGGTATCTCGCAACTGTTCACGGTTAAAGTGAAGTCTCTGGCTCATTTTCCAGGGCACAAAGTTAAGCTAAATGTCGGAGATGAGTATTGAAGGGAGCTGGCCGCTTCTGTCCAATATTGTTAGCTGCATCCTTTCACAGCTCTTCACGAATTAGTGTTTGCAGTGGAGGCAGCGCTCTGTTGATTTCACTGCTGTTCAGAGGACTTGTCTCAAGCATGTCTTTACGAGGGCTCTTGTTTGAGGTGCTGGTGAGAGAGAACGACGCGAGGTGCACTATAGGAGAGAGGAACAGAGAAATAAATGGTTGCCACGCGTGTTCTGCGGTCGTTGGGATGACCAACAACCTTTGTGTACGTCCTCAAGGAATTAACGTTATGCATACGCGAGGTGCAATACTGACATCAATCGTGGGGGCAGACCAGAAAGCGGAGGGTGATGGCAAGCCGCTCTGCTTCATGTGTGCTGTCTGTGTTTTGATGTTTTGATGTGTAATGAGCAGGGACACCCAACGAAGCAAGTCATCAAATGTCCTGGCTGACATACGGAAATACTTATGCTTTTCATCGTCAATTTATCTCATCGGTAGAATGAGAAAAACATACTCTCCTTCGTTACACCGGGACACATTTCATGGTCTAATAGACCCTCTCTGTTGAATAGTTTAGTTTATTTGACATTTCACTTAAAAAAAATACAATAGGCCTACATGGTTACATGGTGCTGCTGCCGTCTTCTCAAGATATACCTCATTTACATACATCCGTTTATTGTTATGTTGTTGTGTAGAATCGGAAGTAGTTGTCAACGTATGCCGGCCAGAGACAACTTTGTTTCGGCTCTGACCTATCCCCTAGTGGATATAGCTTTTAAAGTGGAGTATGTGAACAATGCTACTCACGTGGCATATGCGTGCGTGCACGCACACATATGACTAATACCCCTTTCACACCAAAGCAACAACCTGGGTAAAACATTGTGTTTGCCATTAGTCTGAATGGGTCAACACCAGTTATCAGACCCGAGTTCGCGACCCTGGTCACAACCTGGGTTTTACCTGGGTCTGACCTTGCCCGGCTGTCGTATAAACGGGCTAGTCCCGGGTCGATATGTACAGTCGGCATGTTCTTGGTAAACAAACATACATTTTTCAAGCAGCAAGCAAGTTTATGAGTCGAAGCCGGTCGAAACAATGGAGAATGTTTTTCTGTGTGACAAACTAAAACAAGGACGTTTAGGTCCGAGGTAGTAGCAATCTTTCTACTATTAGCTGTTTTAGCTTGATGAATCTTGAATTGCAAGTACGGTAAAAATGGGAAATAGGCTATAATACTTTGGTCAATGTAGATGTATTTATACTGATTTTAATGAGAACAAGTTTGTATTTTAGAATATACCAATGTTTTGGTGAATTTCTCAGTATTTAAAGGATTACGAGGGAAATTACTAGTTTTTTGTTAACTTTTTGCAATTCATGTTGCTGAAAGTCAATGGAATATAGATGCAAAACCCATTGTAACTTTAGTAATTTGTATGTAAAATAGGCAACTTTGATCTTTTGTTAGGGATTCGGACACAGTTTCAATTTTTAAGTGTAGATTAAAAACATATCTTTTCAGCCTAGCCTACTGCCAAACATAGTCTAGGTGGAGAGATGGAGAAGGCCGTGCCTTAGTGTCTTATGGAGTGAGAAACTTTCCATACTGTCACCTCCTCAATGTGTTACCACCACTGTTATGCTGGTTATCCTTGATCAGGTGTGGATTGTTTGGAACTCTCTCATGGCTGCGTGTTTTCTCTGTCCCTCTCCTAATAGGTATGTTGCCATAGCTTACACCTGTTGGGGCTATCTGTATATTTCCTATGCTTGTGCTCCCTGCTCTTACATAATGCTACTGGCTATAGCACTGCTTTTTTCTGACTGCATGTTCTCTTCTCTGCCTCGGCCTCTGACTCGGGGCACCTGCCCCCGAGCCCTAGATCCTGCGAGAAGTGTGAGCTGCCCCCATCAACCCTCACCCCCACGCCAACCCCAGTTCCTGGATCTGGACCCTCTCCGCGTGGTTTAGCCCCCCCGCTGACTACCTAACTCAGGAGGGGCAAAGTCTTTCAGCCCTGAGCCACCTTGGACTGACCATGACATGGTCTTTTTGGACATACCCTGTGCCGGCCAGAAGAGGATGGGCTCCCCCCCTTTTTAGTCTGGTTCCTCCCAAGGTTTCTCCCTACCTAGGGAGTTTTTCCTTGCCACTGTTGCCGTTAGGCTTGCTTTTGGGGGGGTCTAGGCCTGGGTTCCCCCCCTATTAAGCGTTTTGTGACAATTCTATTGTGAAAAGCGCTACACAAATAAACTTAACTTGATTTGATTTGATCTTATTTTAATCTTTAGTCTATTTTGTATTTAGCTATATCCAATATGACTGTGTATTTTATTTCATATGAAAACATGTATAAATTGTCAACACGTCATAACTCAAAGCAGACTTGCTGACCCTGGGTCTTGTGTGAATGGCGAGGACCTGGTATTTACCCATGTCCATAGTGTGGTCTGAATGGGTCAAACGCGGGTTGAACCCGTGTTCAATATCCCACGCCAACCCCGGGTTTTGTGTGTGAAAGGGGTATAAGTGAAAGATATTTAAGCCCTTACAGTATTAGTCTACTGGACGTTTCAAATAGGATCCTACGAGACGGGGCCGAATGACGCCAATGGGATTCACTGCTACGTTCCTTTGTGGGAATTCTAGTCCTGCTTGCAAGGAAATTGTATGCATGGTGGATGAAAAACATTAAGCACACAAAATTACATTAAATGAAATTGCAATTCAAACATATCATTTTATGTGGAATGTGCAGTCCCTACATACAGTGGCTTCAGAAAGTATTCAGGCCCCTTCACTTTTTCCACACTTTGTTGTGTTATAGACTTAATTTAAAATTGATTAAATTTATATTTTTTGCCATCACTCTACATCACTCTGCACCCCATAATGACAAAGCGAAAACACGTTTTTAGAAATTGTTGCAAATTCATGAAAAATTTTAAACTGAAATATGTAATTTACATAAGTATTCAGGCCCTTTGCTATGACACTCCAAATTGAGCTCACATTCATTCTGTTTCCTTTGATCATCGTCGAGCTGTCTATAGAACTTGGTTGTAGTCCACCTGTGGCAAATTCAATGGAATGGACATGATTTAGAAAGGCACCCACCTGTCTATATAAGGTCCCACAGTTCACAGTGCATGTCAAAGCAAAAACCAAGCCATGAAGTCCACTGAACTCTCCATAGACCTCTGAGATAGAACTGTGTTGAGGCATAGATCAGGGGAAGGGTATAAAAGCATTGCTAAAGCATTGAAAGTTCCCATAAGCACAGTGGGCTCCATCATTGTGAAATGATCCAAGATAAATTTGCTGAGATATTCTAAAAGAAACATAGCTACTGATTGCATAACATAATGATGTGATGTATGTTAGCATAGCTAGATATTACTAGTTAGCGCACTGTACTTAGCTCAAATTATTCCAAGCTAGAGAGTTGATATCTTGTGAGGATGTTTGTTTTCCCCTAATATATTAGAATGCTAGCAAGATATGTATTGTTTGCTAGGTCATGATCCTTAATATATAATAAATTGTATAAAAATAGTAGTAGTTGGCTGAGAAAGGATGTGTTATTCCACTGACTAGCTTGAGTGCTTAAGGAGTGATAATAATGTGACTGGTGAATGAAGAAAGATGCAATAGTTTATGTAGAATATATCCATATCAATTCAGTTTTGTTATCTTCTATTCTCAATATATTGTTTTTTGGAGAGGTTGACTGCAATGGTGGTTCAGGGCCAGATCAAATCAAATTTATTTGTATAGCGCTTTTCACAATAGAATTGTCACAAAACGCTTAACAGAGGGGGAACCCAGGCCTAGACCCCCCCCAAAAGCAAGCCTAAAGGCAACAGTGAGTTGGGTTGGTTCTCTTCAGTGCAGCACGCACCTCTGTGGGGGAGAGGATGAGGGGCTGGTGGTTGGCAGGGAGGGTAGCCTTGGTGGCTATCTCATGGTTGTTCCTGTCAAACCGAGCGTAGAAGTTGTTTAGCTCAGTCGGGGGAGGGAGGGTCGGTGGACGGGGGGGAGGCGTGGGTGGGTTTGAAGTCAGTAATGGCCTGCAGGCCTTGCCACATGCGCCTGGGGTCAGATTCGCTGAAGTGCTCCTCGACCTTTAGCTTGTGGCTGTGCTTGGCCCTCTTGATGCCCCTTTTCAGATCAGCCCTGGCTAGACTATAGGCCCCCGCATCCCCTGACCTGAAGGCGGTGTCGCGTGCCTTCAGCAGCTGGTGGACCTGTCCATCCATCCACGGCTTCTGATTAGGGAAGATTGTAATCCGTTTTGTGATGGTGGCATCATTGATGTTAGTTTTGATGCAGTTCACAACAGAAGAGGTGTAGGAGTCAATGTCTGTGTGGGAGTCCAGTGTGACAGCTACAGCATGGCTATTCCAGTTGGTGTGAAGAAGCCTGTCTGGGACGCCGTCGTTCAGCCATGATTCCGTGAAGATCATGATGTTTGTGTCCATAATCCTTTTATTGTTGGTGATCCATAAACGCAGTTCGTCCATTTTGTGCACCAGAGACCGCACATTAGCAAGGAGAAGGCTGGGGAGAGGGGCGCGATGTGGAGCCTGGGTTAGCTTCGCTCTAGCGCCTCCTCTGCAGCCTCGCTTTTGCCTGCGTTCTCTCCGCCGCCTTAAAAACCGCCGCCGGTTACACTTAAAAATTGAAACTGTGTCCGAATCCCTAACATGCCTTGGTAAACCGTTCCACAACAGAGGAGCTCTAAAAGAGAAGGCTCTACCACCAGCTGTGCTTTTCAAAATTCTAGGGAGTAATAGATGGCCGGCTTCTTGTGAACGAAGCAGTCGTGTAGGCTTATAGGGGGCAATCATTTCGGTCAGATATAAAGGTGCAAGTCCGTTCATTGCTTTAAAAGTTAGCAACAGTACTTTATAATCAGCCCGATATTTAATAGGAAGCCAATGTAGTGATGCTAACACTGGAGTAATGTGCTCATACTTCTTGGATCTAGTCAAAATACGTGCTGCTGTATTCTGTACTAGTTGAAGACTCTTTAGAGAGCTACTAGAGGAGCCGGATAATAAGGCATTACAATAGTCTAGCCTCGATGCGACAAAAGCATGCATCAAGGTTTTTGCATCCTCTAATGACAGAATGTGCCAAATTGTAGCTATGTTTCTTAGGTGAAAGAAAGCTACTCTGGAAGTGTTTTTAATATGTGTCAAATGTAAGGTCCTGATCAATAATAAAACCAAGGTTCTTAACCATAAGACTTGATGTAACTATGCAATCACCTGCATTTTGGGGCCCAAAACCATCATCTCTGTTTTATCTGAATTTAAAAGCAGGAAATTTACTGTCATCCAATTCTTTATATCAGAGATACAAGCCTCTAATTGAGTGAGTTTAAGTATTTCACCTGGTTTCATTGATATGTACAGCTGTGTATCATCTGCATTGCAATGGAAATTCACACCATGTTTACGAATAACATTACCCAGTGGTAGCAAGTATAATGAGAACAGTAATGGTCCCAGCACTGAGCCTTGTGGAATACCATATTTAATCTGAGAGTAGTCAGAGAACTCTTGATCTAATTGCACAAATTGAAACCTGTCTGATAAGTATGATTTAAACCATGAGAGTGCCCGTCCACGCAAACCAACCAGGTTTTCTAGCCTATGAAGGAGAATCTGGTGGTCAATAGTGTCAAAAGCAGCACTTATGTCAAGGAGCACTAGAATAGAAACACAACCAGTGTCCAATCCTAACAGTAAGTCATTTACAACTTTAATAAGTGCCGTCTCAGTGCTATGGTTTGGTCTAAAACCTGATTGTAGTGTTTCATACAGATTGTTCGTTTTTAGGAAAGCAGTTAATTGTTGAGCTACAGATTTCTCTACAATTTTTTACAAAAAGGGAAGATTTGAAATGGGCCTATAGTTCTTCAGATTAACAGGATCAAGATTTGGTTTCTTTAGAAGAGGCTTGATTACTGCCACTTTTAAAGACCTAGGTACGCAACCCAATAATAGGGATGTATTTATGATATCTAACATGGGCTGGCCTAGCACAGGCAAAAGCTCTTTAATAAGCTTTGTTGGTATGGGGTCTAACAGACATGTAGATGATTTGGAGGACATAACCAGTTTACTAAATTTGTCCAGATCCAAGGGAGTGAAAAACTCAAGGGTCTCTACGCAACCCTGCTCCTGATAGCCCTGTGCTATCTCGGGAGTTGGAGTGCTAGATATTGGAGTCATTTTCATCATTTGTTCTCTGATTGTCTCAATCTTATCAGTAAACGAGTTCATGAAGTCATTGGAATTATAGTTAGAAGGATAACTGATGGAAACTGAAGACAGTGTTTTTTTGTCAGTTTAGCTACCGTGTTAAATAGAAATCTTGGGTTGTTTTTATTCTGGTCAATTAATTTTGAGAAATACGATGACCTAGCTGTAATAAGGGCGTGCTTGTATTCTATGAGGCTGTCCTTCCAAGCAGAGCGAAAAACCTCTAAATTGGTAGAGCGCCATCTGCGTTCTAATTTCCTGGAAACTTGTTTAAGGGCACGGGTATGGTCAGTAAACCAGGGTGCAAGTTTCTTTTGACTGCATTTTTTCCTCTTGAGGGGTGCGACCGCATCAAGTGTATTCCGTAAAATGTGATTTAGCGCATATGTTTGATGATCAATTGACAAAAATCAATTTGGGTCCTGACTTGATACTAACGATTCGGGAAGTAAGTTTATCAATTTTGAAGCCGTCAATGAATTTATAGAGCGGCTGGAATAGTATCTAGGTTCCGATTTAATAGGAATATTTACCTGAATTTCAAAAGTAATCAAAAAGTGATCCGATCCAACATATACATATACATATGTATATGTATATGTTGAATATCATGTCTCATATTGAGTTTTCTTAAATATATACTACCGGTCAAAAGTTTTAGAACACCCCCATTTTCCAGTTTTTACTGAAATGTAAGCAGTTCAAGTCCAGTGAATAACCTGAAATGGTACAAAGGTAAGCAGTATACTGCCAGAGGTTTAAAAAAAGAGTTTAGGTTACCAAAAATGGAAAAATAATGTACATTTTAGAGTTATAAAAAAGGGCCCTTTTCAGGGAACTTGAAAAGCATTAACTTCAGTTGTTGCCAATGTTATGATGTAGATGCTGACCTGGACCCAAATGCAGACTCCGGAACAGAACTTGAATTGCACTCCACACAGGAGGCGTTTAATGGCTGACTGCAACAAAAGGGTAACTGGAGAAACAGACAGGAAGCTGGCAAAACAGAACAGGCTGGACGGGCTACAAAAAAACAAATAAACAAACAACAAAATACAACTGGCAAAATTCAAACTGGAAAAACAAATAAACAGAGTGAACCAAACTAGGACAGTACAAGATACACGAGTATGGTTTGGCACTGGAGTGTGTGAGTGCTGAACTTAAATAGGAAAGGGTGAAATTACTAAATTGATTCTGGCATGTGGAATGTGCAGGGGAGTGGGTGTGATAGGCTGAATCTAACGAGGGGAGAAAGGGAACCGAGTGCGGAATGCGGGGAAGCCACGCCCAGCCTAAAACAAAAAAAGCAAAAACAAGACATGACACGCAAGGAACGGAATGGCAAAAAACACGAGGAAGGTAGACAGAACGGGGCTGTGATGTAACAGCCAAGTTATTCAAATTTGTGACCGTATTTGTGCTGATTATGTTAAAAGTCAGTGAACTTCTTTGTACATTACAGGTTTTTTTTACAAAGTATGGAAAGATATCAGTGCCATAATGAGTGAACTTTTATCAATAATTCGTTTTAGGATTCATCGCAATTCCATCCACTAGGCACAGGTAGTAGAGTCTGCAATTGCCTTAACTTGTTAAACTGGTTTTCTCTACAAGTATAATCCCATCCCAGACTCCAAGCTCAAGATCAAATACATCAATGTTCCAAATGCAATATACAGCACATCTTAATATGGGAATGTATTCTACTGGACCACAGGTTATTTTGTTTAGCGATTACAACAGGGAATACAGTAGTAGTGACTCTTTACCTAGTTTAACTTCTTTCACATTTCTAGCTATGATTGGTCTTCTAGCCTGCACGATCAAGCTGGAAGGCCAAGCTGGTTGATTGGTGTTTAAGATATGTGTTTTTAAAATGTATTTATTTTATAAATTTACGTGAAGTCTTAAAATCTGAGTTTTCATTCCTTTTTGGAAGATAGCTAGAGATTCTGCCATCCTGACCGAATGGGGATGGTAATTTCGCCATCTAGGGAAAAGGGCAGAGAAGAGGCGGGGCCATAAGGAGCAGCTACCAGGTGCACGGAGAGACGGGACAGAGAAGGCCGATCGGAGAGACCTGGAAGGGGTGTAGGATGTGGTCAATCACTGAAGGTAGGAGGGAACCCTACCCCTCCTGGCCTTTTACGCTAGCACCAATTATTTGAATTGCATGCAATCTGCAATCGAGAGCCAGTGAAAACTGGTGAGGAGTGGAGTGACATGTGAGAATTTTCAAAGGTTAACCTTTCTCTTCCCTTGACAGGACAGTTTTTGTGGCATGACTGTTGGCAATGCCAATAATTAAATAGTAACTTACTGTTCAATAGCTCTAGTGATGATCTCTAGCCATATTAATGAAGTCTTTTAAGTCACTTTGGATAAAAACATCAAACAACTAAATTGTAATATCATAATACATGGTGCCCTGCGATGGATTGGCGACCTGTCCAGGGTGTATTCCTGCCTCTCGCCCGGAACGCATGCTGGGATAGGCTCCAGCCCCCCGCGACCCTGACCAGGAATAAGCGGCTTAGATAATGGATGGATGGATGGATGGATAATACATGGTTACACAACCATTGTAAATTCCCCCAAAATATTGCTTTATGTGGTCCATATCAGGGGCGTCGTTTTGGTATGGAAAGGTATGGCACTCGCCATACCTTGGCTTCTAGCCACATTTTAAATTTTAAATCAATCTGAAATAGCCTACGTTTTGTCATTTTATGTGATTTTATCTGCTCCACAAAGGTAACTCAAAATCCTCCCGGCTCCTCCTCACTTTTAGTACACCCCACCACCCAGCCTATAGATGGCGATGTAGTTGAACGGGAGATAGAGGTTGCTGCTCTGGCTAGTAACGTTACAGTTCCTCAGAATAAACAAGCCACAGACTAACGTTAGCATTAAAACCGTTATTCTCATTCATTCAGGTGGGTTAAACAAACTGTATAAACGCCATAATACTGTTGATTCAAATGTAACATATTCATGAACAAGTCCATGTCATGTTGTGTCAATACGAACACGTTCTATATGTTATTTTAGTGAAAAAACGGACTTAATGTCACCCGCGATTGTGAAGCTAACAAGCTAGCTAGCTAACGTTAACGGGTACAATCGCATAATAATCGGGTAATAATTTACGTATGTCAAGGTTATTAGATCTCAGAATCTCTCCTTTTGGTCACAAATATACTAGCTATGGTCTATGTGTAATAGAGTGTTGATGGTGAAATATGTGTTTGTCTCCTCATGAGTTTATAATAAGTTACAACAATCTTTTTTGTAAAGTTAATCCTGAATATGTTTGCCAGCTCCACTTGAACAAGCGCGAGCACTAGCTAGTGCGCTAACTGACTGCCATATGGCAGCGCACATACTGAAACCAAGCCAAGGTCACTAGCTAGATAACGTCAAATATATTAACGTTACAGGGTCTTATTATTGCCTATACGGTGGTTTACAGGTTAATGTACACAAAGTAAATATTAGTAGTTTAATGAGATTAGATTAGATTAGATTAGATTCAAATTTATTGTCATTGTACAGTACAGGTACAGTACAGCGAAAATAAGTTTAGTATCTAACCAGAGTGCAAACATGACAGTAAGTGCTACAATACAGTACTATAGCAGAAGTTATAATGCTAACAGGCACAGTATTGAATAAATACTATAAAGGTAGTTAGGTTGCTATAATTTATATACAGACTAGTGCAGTTATGTATAGATAAGTACAGGTGAGTATAAATATATAAATATATGTATAGGTAGTACAGCAAAATTATAGAGAATTATACAAGGACTATATTACAATATTGTACATGGGTATGTGCAGAATGAAGGTATGACAGAGCTAGTGCGGGTAGTCAGGGGGGTATCCAGAGTCAGTGAACAGAGTTACTACATGAGAGTAAACCATAGTATCCAGAGTCAGAGTATCCGGAGTGATCCAGAGTCTAGGTCAGGATACTACGGGGAGGTGGAGAGGGGCAGTCACTGGAGGGGGGTGAGGAGGCGATGAGGAGTTCAGGGAGATGACAGCGGAGGGGGAAGAAGCTGTTCCTGAGTCTGCTGGACTTGGAACGAAGATTCCTGTAGCGCCTCCCGGAGGGGAGGAGGGCAAACAGTCCGTGGTTGGGGTGAGAGGAGTCTCTGATGATGCTCTGAGCCTTCCTCAGGCACCGTCTGTCGTGGATGGACTTGATGGCAGGGAGAGATGAGCCAGTGATGCGTTGGGCAGTTTTCACCACCCTCTGCAGTGTCTTCCGGTCAGAGGCAGTGCAGTTGCCATACCAGGCCATGATGGAGTTGGTGAGGATGCTTTCAATGGCACACCGGTAGAAGTTCACCAGGATCTGAGGAGATAGGTGGGCTTTCCTCAGTCTCCTCAGAAAGAAGAGACGCTGGTGAGCCTTCTTGACCAGTGATGAGGTGTTGAAGGTCCAGGAGAGGTCCTCGGAGATGTGGACACCCAGGAATTTGAAGCTGGAGACACGTTCAACCTCCGCCCCATTGATGTGGACGGGGGCGTGAGCGACAGCCCTAGTCTTCCTGAAGTCCACGATGAGCTCCTTGGTCTTCTTGGTGTTCAGTGCCAGGTTGTTGTCGGCGCACCACGTCGCCAGGTGC
This sequence comes from Aldrovandia affinis, assembly GCA_029706075.1. Lineage (NCBI taxonomy): Eukaryota > Metazoa > Chordata > Actinopteri > Notacanthiformes > Halosauridae > Aldrovandia > Aldrovandia affinis. Next base: position 2,623,612 of record JAINUG010000093.1, on the reverse strand, counting down.
TGGATCTCCTCCTGTAGGCCGTCTCATCGTTGTTTTTGATGAGGCCCACCACCGTTGTGTCGTCTGCAAACTTGATGATGGTGTTAGTATCATGCATAGGAGTGCAGTCGTAGGTGAAGAGGGAGTAGAGAAGGGGGCTCAGCACGCAGCCTTGTGGAACGCCGGTGTTCAGGGTTAGGGTGGAGGAGGAGAGGTTGCCTATCCTAACAGACTGGGGTCTGTTGGTCAGGAAGTCAAGGATCCAGTTGCAGACGGAGGGGATGATGTCCAGGTCCTTGGTTACCACAAGGTCACCAAGCTTGGAGATGAGTTTGGATGGGATGATGGTGTTGAATGCTGAGCTGAAGTCGATGAACAGCATTCGCACGTGAGTGTTGCTCTCGTCCAGGTGGGAGAGGGCCGAGTGTAGCGCGGAAGAGATGGCGTCGTCCGTGCTCCTGTTCTCACGGTAGGCAAATTGGTGTTTGTCGAGAGATGGTGAGAGGCCAGATTTGAGGTGAGCCAGGACCAGCCTCTCGAAGCACTTCATGATGGTGGAGGTGAGTGCAACAGGGCGGAAGTCATTGTGGCTCGTCGCGGAGGAGTGTTTCGGCACAGGCACGATGGAGGTGGTCTTGAAGCACGCTGGGACAGTTGCCTGGGCTAGAGACCGGTTGAAAATGTCAGTGAACACCTCCGTCAGCTGCTCAGCACAGTTCCTGAGCACCCGGCCAGGGATGCCATCAGGCCCAGCTGCCTTACGTGCATTAGTCCTGCTCAGTGCGATGAACACATCCGTGGGGAGATAGTGAGGGGTTGGAGATCAGCAGGGAGAGCAGCCCTGGTGGGCGTCTCCCGGCTGTCTCTATCAAAGCGGGCATAAAAGTTATTGAGTTCATCAGGGAGGGAGGGGTCAGTTGCAGGGGGGGAGTTGTTGGAGGGTTTGTAATCCGTCATGGCCTGGATGCCCTGCCACATGCGTCGGGGATCATTGGTGTTGAAGTGATCCTCAACCTTGAGCTTGTGGCTGTGCTTGGCCTGCTTGATAGTCCTGTTCAGGTCAGCCCTGGCTGAGCAGTAGGCCCGCTTGTCACCAGTTCTAAAAGCGGTGTCACGTGCTTTCAGCTGTAAGCGGACCTCTCTGTTCATCCACGGCTTCTGATTGGGGAAAGTGGTAATCCGTTTGATGGTGGTGACACTGTCGATGTTGGAGCTGATATGGTCCAAAACAGAGGAGGTGTAGGAGTGAATGTCTGTGTGGGAGTCTGTGGTGGCCTGGGTGGCAAACAGGCTCCAGTCTGTGGGTTGTAGCCGGCGCTGTAGCTCAGAGTCTGCCCCCTCAGGCCATATCTTCACAGATCTGGTCAGGGGCTTAATCCGTTTGATGAGTGGGGTGTACTTGGGTAGTAGGAACAAAGAGAGGTGATCAGACTGTCCCAGGTGGGGGAGGGGAACAGCTCTGTATGCCTCCTTTATGTTAGTGTAAACGTGATCTAAAGTTTTGTTGCCTCTTGTGGGACAAGAGACATGCTGGTAAAACTTGGGGAGCACAGTCTTCAGGTTGGAGTGATTAAAATCTCCTGCAACGATAAAGGCTGCCTCCGGATGCATTGTCTGATACTTGCTAATGGCAGCATGGAGCTCTTTCATTGCTGCCTTAGCATTAGCATCTGGGGGTATGTATGTTGCAATCACTAGGGTAGCTGTAAATTCCCTAGGCTGATAAAAAGGTCTGCATTTAACTACGAGATATTCCAGGTTAGAGCAGTGACTCTCAACAGTGGAGTTGTCTGTGCACCAAGCTTTGTTTACATAAATGCACAAACCTCCTCCACGTGATTTGCCCGAGTCAGCTGATCTGTAGCTCGCGTCCTGCTAGCTCAACAGCACTGTTGGGAATTTCGCTATTGAGCCAGGATTCCGTCAATATCATGACGTTGCAGTCCTTAATCAAACGGTGGTTGATAATCCACAGTCGTAGATCATCCATCTTGTTCACCAGAGAGCGAACATTGGCGAGGAATAAGCTGGGGAGCGCTTGCCGGTGTGGTGTTAGCTTTAGCTTAGCCCTTAGACCTCCCCGCTTACCCCGTCTTTGTTTACGTTCCCTGCGCGGTCGGGGAGCACTTCCGGCCGGCCGCACTGCGGTAGTAGTCCCGGGTGTGCGAGCGATCTCGCTAGGGAGCGGAAAAACGGCTTTAACGTCGTGGGATTGCTGTAATCCAAGGTCCAAAAGATGTTCACGGGTGTACGATATTAGTGCAAGACTGTTTTGGGTAAACAGACTTACAACTAATAGGTAAATAACTGCAAATTTGCACAAACTGGGTAGACGCTGGGCCTCGCGATGTGTACGCGCCGCCATCTTGGTTATGCTGAATGAATGAAGAAGGAGAGAAATAGAATAGAATGAATAGAATAGAAGGAGAGAAAGTGACAAGTAAAGTATTATTCTTAATTTATTGTTGCATTGTATAGGTATGTTACAATTCCCGTGTGCAGCGGCAGTCTAGATGTGCCTGTCTCTCTGGCGAGCGATTGCGAGAGAGCTGTTGCGTTTTTTTCACCATATGTCTGCGATATAACGTAGTTGAAAACTCGATCCTCTATCTTGTTTCCGAAATTTGATTAAACATTGCTCGGTTTGGTCATACGCTACACTTCAGAGTCAGACTCGTGTTTAGTGCTTTAAAAATGATATATCGCAAGTTCAGGACTAAATAAAAGGTATCCAGGACGTTAATTTAACATTTTATCTTGTTTCTGGTGAAATTTCATTGAAATCTGTCGATGCGAAATGCTATATTTTTTACCCGGAATGTGAGATATCTTTGCCCAAATGCTCACTGCCTGCCGTGTTTTTTGCCGTGTCGCAGCATGTGCGCAACATGTAATTATGTGATTAACTGATTATGTAATGTAATTTCAGATAATTCAAATTAAGATATATCATATCTTTTTTAGAATGCTTCAATCTGTAATTACTGAACATTTCATTTTATCATGCAATTATCTTTATTTTTAAGAAAGTTATAGCCATTTATGTTATTGGATCACAGCTTTTGTTTCAAGCCCATTGAAAAGCAATGGGGGTCAATATGCACATTTTCGAGTGTTAAAATGACCATAACTTCCTTAAAACTTAACATATGAGAGTGAATAAGGTATCAAATTAAATGTATTTTCATGCTCGATTAATAACATTTCAAAACTTGATTGATATTTGATGATTGAGAGGACAGTTCCTCAGAATAAACAAAGCAGACCAGCGTTGAAACCTTGTCTCTATTCTCAATAATTTCAGTAATTTCAGTTGCTGACCCCAGTACCAGACTGGGGCCAGTAACACTAACTTGTGTGTGAGTAAGTTATGCGTGTGTGTACAGGTTAATGTACACAAAGTAAATATTAGTAGTTTAATGAGATACAATGAATAGAATAGAAGGAGAGAAAGTGACAAGTGAAGTATTATTCTTAATTTATTGTTGCATTTATTTTACTACTGTGATATTATGCGATTTTACCTGTTTTTGATATTTGATTGATATTTGATATTTGATGATTGAGAGGACAGTTCCTCAGAATAAACAAACCAGACCAGCGTTGAAACCTTGTCTTTATTCTCAATGATTTCAGTCATTGCAGTTGCTGACCCCAGTACCAGACTGGGGCCAGTAACACTAACTTGTGTGTGAGTAAGTTATGCGTGTGTGCGCAAGCATGTTTTGATATTGTCAATCATCTCACTTTTACTAGCTGACTAATTCAAATATGCCAGCAGAAAAAAAAGGAAAATGGACATACGGACGTTTTTTAGTCAAAGGGCAGCAGAGACAGGTGATACAGGGACACAGGTGAGGTCTTACAATGGCTTAGTGATTATAACAGTGCAGTTCAGCATTCAGTAACCCATACTTTTTGTGAACATGTTTAGGATACTACATTCTGTTGAACACACAGCTCAAAACCATAACTAAGGAAAATTGTCTCAATGGCAAGAAAAAGAATAGACAGTTCATCATCAAGACCTTACCCAACGAAAACTGGCTCCGATAAACGAAGTTTAGTAGCAACTACAGCAGTAGAGTGATTATGATACTACATTCTGCTCAGCATAATTTGTATACAAAATATTGTGGTTCCCTGCTTTAGTCTGTTGACACATTTCTATACTAAATGCTTTTGTGGTCCTGTGTAGCTCAATGGGTAGAGCATAACATTAACACCACTAGGGTCAGGGGTTTGATTCCTGTTCGGGCCACCCATACAAAAAATATATGCACTCACAGTACTGTAAGGCGCTTTGCATAAAAAAGGCATCCACCAAATTGAATATTATAGAGTAGCTAAATCTGTAATGTTTTGTTTTGTTTCTAAGGAGATTGAACCAGGTCCACCTGCTAGGAAAGATGTACAGCAACAGTGACAGTACCAGTGACCATGACATTGGCAGTGCAGCTCATTGTAGCAGCGAAGACATGGACATTAGTAAATCAAAAACCAACTCTCCAGTGCAACCTATTTTATGTCAGTTCCCCTTGAGGAATGGGAGAAGGTTCAATACCCAGCTATACAAAGCATATGAATGGATTGAATACTCAGTGCAAAAGGACAGTGTATTTTGTTTTGCGTGCAGGCACTTTGGTAGGGTGTCAACATCTCAAGGGGACAGGCTTGGACACAGAGTCTTTATGGATAATGGGTTTTCCTGCTGGAAAAAATGCAGAGCCAACTGAGAGAGCACAGCGAGAGCAAGCAGCACATCAGTGCAGTTGTGGGATGGGCCGATTTCAAAGCAGTAAGTGCAGGTCGAAAACAGTCTATCGCGGCTGTTATAGATTCTAACAGGTCAGTGGAGATTCGGCAGAACAGAGCTCACCTAAAAGCAATGCTTAACGTAACATCCCTGCTGGGTCGACAGGGCCTTCCCTTCCGTGGGCACAGTGAAGATGATGAGGGAGACAACAAGGGGAATTTCTTAGAGGCTATTGATCTATTAGCAGCAGAGAGTGGCAAGGAGGGTGGGGGGGCACTGAGGCAGGACAGACGGTATGGGCAGTACTCATCCCCAGAGTCACAAAATGAGATGATCAATGTTTTTGGAGAAAAGATAAAAAAGATCATTGTTGAAGAAGTAAAAGAGGCAGGCTATTTTTCCATTTTAGTTGATGAGACTAAAGATTTATCTAAAAAGGAGCAGCTAGCAATATTACGTTACGTCCATTACACACTTCATGGCCACATAAAAGAAAGGGCTATTGGCACCTACCATATGAAGGACCTTTGTGCAGAATCTCTGGCCACAGCCATATGTGATGAACTATCCAGTCATGGCATTGATATGCAGCTGTGTGTGGGACAATGTTACGATGGAGCCAGTGTGATGAGAGGCAGTGTCAGAGGAGTGCAGGCCAGGATCCGAGAAGAAGTGCCGCATGCAGTGTGCATTCATTGTCATGCCCACAGACTGAACTTGGTACTAGTGAATACTATTAGCGACATACCTCAGATGTCTGAGTTTTTAAATATTGTACAAACACTGTACAATTTCATTGCAAACAGTAATACAAGGCACACCCTTTTTGTTGAAGCGCAAACCCATCTTGCCCAAAGAGTACTACAACTGGAGCGCACCTGTACCACCCGGTGGCTCTACTGGTACAGAGCTGTCCAAAATATCAAGCTGCGGTATGAAGCTATAGTAGCAGTGCTGGATGCAACAATGGAGGCTCATGCAGAAGGTTCAGTAGAAGTAGCTGGGCTGAAGTTGAAAGTAGAATCATTCCCTTTTGTCCTCCATCTGCATGCCCTCGAGAGAGTCCTATCTGTGACGTATGGGTTGTCTGAGCAGCTTCAGACTCGAGGTCTGGTCATCTCCAGAGCTGCAACTCTAATAAAGAGTACAAAAGCCCTACTCGAGAACATGAGGTCAGAGTGTGAGTGGCAGGCCACACTGCATAATGCCAAGGCATTTGCCTCAAAAGTAGGCCTACAGACTGACGCCCCCATTCCCCGACCACGGAGAGTCAGTAAAGCACTGGCAGGTTTCCTCCTTGAGTCCACCAATGGCTAGAGACAGACAGAAGAGGGTGACGAGGATAGGAGGAGGATGTTCTTTGAGATCCTTGATTGCTTCATCATGGAATTCACACTGCGCTTTTCTGAGAATGAGAATCTCCTCCATCCAAGCATTTGATGATAACTCTCCCATGTTCATGGATGCATCTACTATTGCAGAGTTCACCAACCTGTATGAGAGCCATATTGACACCACACTGCTCCAGGCCCAGTGCCACTCAGTGAAAGTCTTTCTAACCATGGAGAAAGAGGATGAACGAAATGATGATGATGATGATGACAATGGCATCCTTGCCTCTCTCTCGAAGTTTAACACCCTGACTATGGCCTTCTCAGAAGTGCTGAAGCTTTTCAGGATTGTGGCCACCTTACCTGTTTCTACTGCCTCCAATGAATGCTTCTTCTCTGTGCTCAAGCGAGTGAAGACTTACCTGGGGACTGTTAGGTTCACGAATTCAGAATGTCTTTAAAGAGTATAGAGAACACCCGCACCAAATGAGAGACAGAACAACCAAACAAAATCAAGCAGAGTTTATTTAACCCAATGTATTCGGGGTTCAATGTCTCCCTGTCAGACAAAGAACAACTCTTTTCCTGCAGATTTCTTTCTTATACATAATAATTTCCATGTCAGATGCATTAGCCTCGCCCATATATCAGTCACAAGACAGTTATTTTCCCCATCTCTGAGAGAACCTCGTACGAGTCTAATCTTTTGGCAAGGCACACTGCCCTTGAGACTGTGGCGGTTAGCTAGCTCACTGCAAAACAGTTCTAAAAAACAGACAGCTTGCCGCCTATCTCTTTTGGCACAGCTCCACACCTTGTGCGAACGTGAGAAGTGACTCAAAAACAATTCCCAAACACAGAATTTCTCTATCAGGACCACCATGGGCGATGTGAGGCTGACCCACCTCATGCTCATGGCAGTAGAGCAGAAGTTAGTTAAATCTCTGAACATGGATGATTTGGTGGACGACTTTGCCAAGATGAAACCCCGTCGTTACCCTCTTCTGGATTGATGCACCTATCTGTTATAAGGTAAGATATGCTTTTTTATATGATAATATACTATTATTATACTAATATTATTATCCATATTGTTATTATTAGATTTCACAAAGGCAAACTCACACAAAACACCGTTTTCTTACACTGCTGTTTCTGAAAAACTGTTGAGAACCTAAAATCTTGGTTTTATTGTTTTTACAGGCTTCAATAGCATCAACCCACATGGCACCTGCACCTGCTCCAGAATCTCCACTAAACTGCCATCTCCATTTCTGTGACCAGGAAGCAATGATGAGGTCCTGTAGCGCTTCTCACTACATTTCACAACAAAAAGATTTGTATAACATGATATCATTATGATCCACTGGTATTAAAACATTGGTTTACTAGTTACATACTGTAGTTGTCTCCTTTGTTTATTAATGTTACCTAAATATCATATAAGTAAATTGTATATAAACAACTCACCAAAACTAGCTATTGCACAACTGATTTGACAAAAAATTTCCACCAAGGGGGGGACACCCCCCCCAACCCGTCCCTTGCCATACCTTGGGTTTTGCTGAAATGACGCCACTGGTCCATATCCCACTGACTATGGTGGAGATATGTGTAAAAACCTTTTAAGTTTGGTGGATTTAGACCCGTAATAGAGAGAAAAAACCTTTTCTGTATTAGGCCTTCTGCATTGCAGTTTACAAATTGCGATGCCATTGAGAAAAGGTGAGAAAAATGTTGTCTCCTCTGCTGTTCTTTGTTTGTTTGTTCCCATATTTGCTTTCCTGCTTTAATGTCACAAGTTTGGGTGCGTATTTATGCAGTCGGGGGATTAAATGACGGTGTCAATGTTTCTCCTTGGTGCTGTCTTTTCTCTGCTGCCTGCACTGCTTGCCTGACCCAAATGAAGAGATAAGAGAGTAGGCATACACCCCACCTTGTGCCTCTCCATCCACTGAGGATCAGGCCTTCATAATCCCTGGATTTTATATCTACCAAAACAGCTTGGGCCCATCAGTAAATTGCGATGGCATATGGTGTAGGTTTATGATTCATCTGGCACATGCATAGCAATGAGGGAACCATCATCCATCAGCAAACACAGAGAAATATAATCACGTTAAATGGTGCCAGCGGTGGCAATGGGGCAGGCCGGGCTGGGCGGGAGGGAAGTCTTCTGTGTGCTCTGCGAAGTTGTGGCAGCTGAAGTTATAAAACCGCTCTGGAGTCTCCGGGGCCAGGACGGGATTATGGCGACGCTGTTTTCAGCAGCTCACGGGCCTGAGCCGGACCCATCCAAGCATCCAGACTCCAAGCCCTGCTGTTACCCACGTGCTTTCACCACATATTTTGGCGAAAAAATCCCTCTCTGATAATATTGCACAGGCACAGTGATATGTGAGGGATGATGCTTCCTCACAATTGTTAATGCAGACGTATGCAAGATGTCTTAGTTAACCAGAGATTTTTTCTTTTTAGTCTTTTCTTTATTCAGATATACAGTAAATATTATAAATATTATATATACACTACCAGTCAAAAGTTTTAGAACACCCCCATTTTCCAGTTTTTAGTTTTAAGTCCAGTGAATATTCAAACATCAAGAACGGCTTTAGGTCAACACCGCTACCACACTTAGGCCAGTCAGATCACCTATCCATACTCCTAACTCCAGCATACACCCCCCTCAGAAGAAAAACTCAACCCACCACAAAGACTGTTAGACTTCTGCTAGGATTGCCACAAAGACTTCCTCACAGCTACAGGATTGCTTTGGAAGGACAAATTGGGAAATTTTTGAGGATCAGGACTTGGAGGTGTACACATCAACTGTACTCTGCTACATTCAGAACTGTGTCGACAATGTCACTGTCGACAAACAAATCCGGGTGTACCCCAATCAGAAGCCCTGGATGTCAAAGGAGGTCCGTATCCTCCTCAAGGACCGTAACACCGCCTTCAGGTCCGGCGACAGAGCCCTATACAGTACTGCTAGAGCCAACCTGAAGAGAGGCATCAGGGATGCTAAAGCGGCCTACAAGAGGAAGATTGGGGACCACTTCACCAACAACGACCCACGGCGGGTGTGGCAGGGCATCCAGCACATCACCAACTAGAAACCCAGCAATCGCACGGCTGTCAATGGGGACGCCTCGCTGGCAGAGGAACTTAATTGTTTCTTTGCTTGATTTGAGGTGAAAGCAGCGGTGTTTGACACAACACCTCCACCAGCCTCCAACAGCTACATCCTCACTGTGCAGGAGCATGATGTGAGGCGTGTGCTCAGAGCGGTGAACCCGAGGAAAGCTGCTGGCCCTGATGGTGTGTAAGGAAGGGTGCTGAAGGAATGTGCAGACCAGCTCTCCGAGGTCTTCACAAAGATCTTCAACCTGTCCCTTTCCAAATCCATCATTCCACCTTGCCTGAAGTCTGCCACAATCATTCCATAGCCAAAAAAGACTGTCATCAGCTGCCTCAACGACTACCGTCCGGTCGCACTCACACCGGTCATTATGAAGTGCTTAGAGAGGCTGGTCCTTCAGCACATCAAAGCTAGCCTCCCACCCACCTTCGACCCATTCCAGTTTGCCTACAGAGCGAACAGGTCTACAGAAGATGCCATCGCCACTGCTCTTCATACGGCATTGACGCACCTGGAACACCAGGGGAGCTATGTGAGGATGCTCTGCATAGACTTTAGCTCTGCCTTTAACACCATCATTCCGGGCAGCCTCGTCATAAAACTTACTGACCTAGGACTTTCCCAACCCACCTGCCACTGGATAAAAGACTTCCTAACTAACCGTCACCAGACCGTTAGACTAGGCCCTCACCTTTCCCCTACCCTTACACTCAGCACCGGCTCCCCACAGGGCTGTGTGTTGAGCCCCCTTCTTTACGCCCTCTACACTCACGACTGTGCCCCCACCCATCCCACTAACACCATCATCAAGTTTGCGGACGACACGACTGTGGTTGGTCTTATTTCAGGAGGAGACGAGACAGCCTACAGGGATGAAGTCCAAAGACTGGCAACGTGGTGTTCAGTGAACAATCTCGTCCTGAACTCCTCAAAAACAAAAGAACTCATAATGGACTTCCGGAAGAACAGTGCAGACCCCGACCCACTATACATCAACGGGGACTGTGTGGAAAGGGTCCCGGATTTCAGGTTCCTGGGCACACACATCTCTGATGATCTCTCCTGGACTACCAACACCACTGCAGTAGTCAAGAAGGCACAGCAGCGACTCTACTTCCTGAGGATCCTCAGGAAAAACAACCTGCTCCATCGAGAGTGTGCTGGCGTACTGTATCTCTACGTGGTATGCCAGCTGCTCAGCAGTGGACAGGAGAGCCCTTCAGAGGACCAGAAGACCATCGGCTGCTCACTGCCCTCTTTGGAGGACATTTTCAGCTCATGCTGTCTCAGTAGAGCAGCCAAAATACTGAAAGCCCCATCCCACCCTGGACATCATCTTTATACACAATAATTTAGACAAATGCTTTAGCCTCGCCCACACACCAGTATTTTTCCATCTCTGGGAGAACTTCGTATCTTTTGGCAAGGCGCACTGCTCTGACCTCGACTGCTGTGGTTTAATTAACTCTCTGCAAAAACATTCCTAAGAAACACACAGCTTGCTGCCTATCTCTTTTGGCACAGCGCCACACCTTGTGCCAGCGTGAGAAGAGGTTCAAAAACTATTTTGAACAGAAACAGAATTTCTCTATCAATCCCTCCTTTTTATGATTTTATCCCATATAGTCATAAAACATTTAGAATCTTTACACATTTTGCGCGTAGCAAGTTTATTTCAATGCAGAAGCTTAAACATCTTTAAACAAGTTTTGCAAGGCCATGGCAGTATCGTCATAGTCTGGAGGATCAATTATCTCTTCATTCCCAGAGTCAGATTGTCCTTCTTCAGACTCTAGGTTGTCATACTCATCAGTTTCCCTCTCCTCCAGGGCCAAAGCCTGATACGCTGGAGTACTTTGCATCATTTGGGTGATCATCCGCTGGATCATTGGGACACCGCAACAACTGCAAAACATTAGTAACAACAAGACTCCCAGAATCGCCACTGCCAATGAGGTGAGGGACTGTTTCCCGCCCCCATCCATTATCCACGACCACCAGTCATCAGGTCTTTTTGTTGGGCCAGGGCTAATTTCTTAAGACCTTCCATAGCTTGATCTATGGTTTTACCATCCGCATCATTATCAGGTATGTAGGTACAACACGCAGTTCCAATTATGTGGCATATTCCTCCCTTGGAGGCAGTCATGAGGTCCAGGACCATACGATTTTGAATTGTCATTAACTCGTTTTTTATACTTCTCGGTTGCATTCAGTGTAAAATTGATCAATGCACTCAGGCGGTAGTTTATTGTCTCTACCCTTAACATTAATTTGCCCACCCCCATTTGGGGAAAAATACTAAGAACCGCTTTGTTCCCTGCACTCCAAAGTTTGTGATCTTCTGGAACATTACTTCCCCATATTGCATCATGCTTATCCTCTAAGGATCTTTTTGCACGACCCTGAGATTAAGCGCTTATTACCCATGTCAGTTAGCATCACATATGCACAAGTTCCATGCCACTTCTTAGGCAGAGCTATGTACACATTGTGTCCGCAAAGCCAGTACCACCCATCCACTGCCCTAGTGCCGTTTTCTGTAGGTGCTAACGTGGAACACCTTGTCTCCTTTAAGGGCGTTCCGGTGATTCTATTCTTACAGAAGGAGTACACTGTCCCATCGCATTGGGATGTCTCCCCCACGGGACTGTTCCCTTCCCTCGTACACATTTTATAAAGGTCTTATGCGGGGTATATGGTACTACCATAATGGGCGTAATCAAATGTTGTCGTGAGGTTTGTAATAAACCTTGTCAATCAGTGCAATTTATTCCCGTCAGTATATTCGTAGCAGTTCACTTTGGTTGTGATTTTGTGGGTTGGGTCAAAGTATTTAAGTGTTCCTGTATGAGTTGAGAACCCAAACGCTAGAGTGTAGATGTGTGCATACGTAACAGGTCTTGTTTATGCTCTGTGCTGTGCTTTTACAAATCTCTTCCTCTTATACCGTGATTATCATCAATATGGTCAAAGACCCCACTGCCCGCCACTGGAGGTTCGCCATAGCTGTGTCTAAATCCCAGTAAGAGGGTTGTTTGCTTCACCGGTTTTGAGACAGGTGTGTTCATATTTCACACCTCCCTTTGTAGCCGGACTTCTCCCTTCTGAGCACAACTCTTTTAGGTACCTACTCACCCTTTGTTACCTTTTTACAGCGGGACAGATGCACCCAGGTGGATCGCTCGGCAATCTTTACTGCTGTTGGAGTTGTTAGTAGCACCTGATACGGCCCTTTCCACTTTGGTTGATGCCACGCCTTGTGCCTTGGATCTTTAATCAGTACCCAGTCCCCGACCTGCAGCTTTTCTTTTGGTATTCCAGCTGTAAGAGTTTACACATTTCTTGTTTATTAGATAACATTTTCTTCATATACTCTGCCAATGTGGGATTATCCTCTGATATTCTCACTTCAAATTGCGGTAGGTGATAGGCTTTTCCCATCTAGGTATTATTTCTCTACAAATTATTTTTGCCACAGTTGTGCATCAATTTTGAGGTAGGGTATGCTTCTACCCAACCTGAGAATGGGTCAATCATTACTAAGCAGCTCTTTTTCCCCTCACTTGGTGTGAGGTGGATGAAATCCATCATCCAAGATTCAAATAGTCAAAACATGTTAAACACCTTTTACAAATTTTTTTTTTTTTTTAGTTTGTCAATCCAAACGTTGTATAACGTTTGTTTATCATATCTACCCTCCCTCCTCTTGAGACATGGCATATGCCATGACTCAACTCTGCAGCTATGGTAAACAAAGATCTCGGTAATACAGGTTTCTTTTCTGGGCCCACCCACAGGCCAGTTTCGTTCTCAGTACATTTTTGATTGCCCCTTTTATCTGGTACCCCTGCTTGTTGCATGTCTCTCAAGAGAGTGTAATCGAGAGTGACGCAATCAATCTCTTTAAACACTCCCTGAGTGTCTGCAGCTGCTTCTTTTGCAGCAGAGTCTGCGAATGCATTCCCCAGGGACACCTCATCTGTTCCTTTCGTATGTGCTGCACATTTACATATGACCCTGTGTTTTGGGTTTCTGTACTGCCACAATCAGTTCCAGTATCAATGGTGCATGTGTTATTGGTTTCGCTTTGATCCTTCGAGCCTCCCTCTCTAGGGCGCAGCTCCAGGCTGGATCCCTTTCCGCTGAGTTCCTCCCCCCCGACTCCTCGGAGTGAAGGGCCCTCAGCCTCTCTGCTTCCCAGTATTTTCTTTTCAAAAACACTGATCACAGAAAGCACTACTCACTTACTAAGAGAGCCGGACGCGGCAGCCATCTCTCATGGTCTTAATGCCATCTGCGATCCGACCGGCCGGTGACCCAGTCGATAGCGATCCCTAGTCCTGCATCTAATCAGGACCCCGTAGTGGCTGTTAACCACCCAGTTAGGAACCGACGGTCTGATCCCTATCCCACTTCGCTATGGGTATAGAAACTTTGACCGTTTTCACCAGCCTTGCCTGTTCACAGAGGTCGTCTCTTACGCCCCTCTGCTAGGTGTGGACTGTCAATATGATTAGCTGATTAGATAATTGCATTAATGAGCAGATACAGTGTACCTAATAAAGTGGCCACTGAGTGTGTATATACACTGCTTGGCCCAAAAAAAGTCACCACCTGGATTTAACTAAGCAAATAGGTAAGAGCCTTCTATTGGATAATTACTGTACTGATTAATATGTTTTAGCTGGCAACAAGTTATTTAACCCTAACTGATGCAGTGAGTAGCTTCTCATTTCTTAAACAACCATGTCGGAAGACATATTCTGTGGTCGTGGAAAAGATGTTAATCTGTTTCAGAAGGGTCAAATTATTGGCCTGCATCAAGCAAAGAAAACAACTAACGAGATTGCTGAAACTACTAAAGTTGGGTTAAGAACTGTCCAACGCATTATTAAAACCTGGAAGGATAGTGGTGAACCATCATCTTCGAGGAAGAAATGTGGTCAGAAAAAAGTATTGAATGATCGTGATCGGCGATCACTTAAACGTTTGGTGAAATCATATCGTAAAAAATCTACAGTAGAACTCACGGCTATGTTTAATAGTGAAAGTAAGAGCATTTCCACACACACAATGCGAAGGGAACTCAAGGGATTGGGACTAAACAGCTGTGTAGCCTTAATAAAACCACTTGTCAGTGAGGCTAATCAGAAAAAAGGCTTTAATTTGCTAGGGAGCATAAGGATTGGACTCTGGAGCAATGGAAGAAGGTCATGTGGTCTGATGAGTCCAGATTTACCCTGTTCCAGAGTGATGGGCGCATCAGGGTAAGAAGAGAGGTGGATGAAGTGATGCACCCATCATGCCTCGTGCCTACTGTACAAGCCTGTGGGGGCAGTGTTATGATCTGGGGTTGCTGCAGTTGGTCAGGTCTAGGTTCAGCAACGTTATGTGCCCAAAGAATGAGGTCAGCTGACTACCTGAATATACTGAATGACCAGGTTTTTCCATCAATGGATTTTTTCTTCCCTGATGGCACAGGCATATTCCAAGATGACAATGCCACGATTCATCGGGCTCAAATTGTGAAAGAGTGGTTCAGGGAGCATGAGACATCATTTTCACGCATGGATTGGCCACCACAGAGTCCAGACCTTAACCCCATTGAGAATCTTTGGGATGTGCTGGAGAGACTTTGTGTGACTCTCCCATCATCAATACAAGATCTTGGCGAAAAATTAATGCAACTCTGGACGGAAATAAATGTTGTTACATTGCAGAACCTTTTCTTTCCCAGTGTTACAGGTATGATATGCAGACGCCTGCAATGATGTCTATTGCCGTTTTACTGCACTGATCTTGTGCGCTAACTATGATTGTTCTTACCTTGTATTAATGCACAACTTGTAAGTCGCTCTGGATAAGAGCGTCTGCTAAATGCTTAAAAAATGTAAAAAAATAAAAAAAATGTAAAAATGCAGAAGCTTATCAAAACGATGCCACAGCGAATGCGTGCCGTAATCAAAGCTAAAGGCGGTCCAACTAAATATTAGAGTGTGTGACTTTTTATTGGGACAGGCAGTGTATATATATATATATATATATATTGTATCCTTTCAATCTCAAAGTGCTAGAGTACAGAACCAAAATAACAACAAATGTGTTACTGTCCAATTAATTTTGGTGCTCACTGTACATATACTGTATACACAACCAGTCAAAAGTTTTAGAACACTTCCAGTTTTTATTTTTCAGTTTTTGGTAACTTTTTTTTAAACCTCTTACCAGTTTACCGCTTGCCTTTGTACCATTTAAAGTTATTCACTTGACTTGAACTGCTTAAATTTCAGTAAAAACTGGAAAATTGGGGTGTCCTAAAACTGTTCTAAAATAAGGAATTATACTTCACAATATTCGTATGTGTTTTATATGCTAACACTCACAGAGCCAGCTGTATTATGAGTGTTGGTTCTTAAAGTATAATCTTAAAATTGCAACATTATCGCTCAAGTTTTTCAATTTGTATCTGCCATATAAAAGTAAAATCAACAGGTGAAACCTAGATTTTGTCTGTTCAGTTTGTGTACAGAAGGTAGTAGGACTGTGCCATATAAATATGCCTGGGAATCTGCTGGGAATAATGTCACCCAGGAAGGGAGGGTTTTTAATTGGCAGGGTAACACCATCCTCACTACTCACCACAAACTTCCCTGGTCACTCAGGTCCCTGCAGTCTGTCTGTGCCAACTGTCCTCCAGCACAGTATGAACTCTCCAGTGGCAGCTCAGCTGATGGATTGCGAAGAAACAGTTGCCTGCCTGAATGTATTGACAGTGTGTCGTCCACCTGACATTTTACCGATTACAGCTGTAATTGTGCTTTCTAAATTGGGGTGACAAATATATATTTGCAATATCATCCCATTTATTGTCAGTGTCTATAGTTCAAATGCTCAACAGTCACAGGTTTTGGTAACAGTTTGACGGTTCTGGTGTGCTGAAACCATTTGCTGAAATGCCATGGGTGCTGAACTGCAAAATACACGAAACTGGGCTTCAGACCAGCGCTCACGTGTAACTTCAACCTACACCATATGCGTCAAACTCATTCCATCGTGGGCTGAGTGTATGCAGGGTTTTGTTGCAACCAATGCACTACACCAGGTGATTTCAATTAGTTCCCCTCCTTGGTTGAAGAAGTGGGCTAATTGGCGTTGGTTGCAACAAAAACCTGCATATACTCGGCCCTCCATGGAATGAGTTTGACACCCCTGACCTACACATTTCAGTGTAGCCTGAACTGCAATCTCAAATGCAAGCAAGAGTAACTTATCTAACATCAATACAGAAAAAAATGTGAAGAACACCTAATAATGTCAAAGGATTAAAAGAAGTAAGATGCTTTAAATTGTAGTGCTTATGACAATTTTTTGCACACGAACACTGTTGAATGAGTCTCAGCATTAGAGCAGAGGAGTGCTCCTGTCTTACTCTCACTTCTAAGCTAGACCCAGAAGCGATGTCCGTACCCTACCCTACTTGCCTACCCTCCTGTTGTTCCCGTGAGAGTCCCATTTTTCATGCCATTTTCCCGAACACTCCCGCGCATTTCTCCCGTATTTGCACAACAGTGATGAGCATGAAAAAAACATCCCATTTTCCCCTCGCTGTTAAAAAACATCAGCAATTCACCATCAGCACGGTCCAGACAAATCTTTGGCCCTCGGGCTCCTAGGTGAATGTGTTAGTGTCTGAGTCAACACTGTCCTCACAGTATTTTGCTTCACATATTGTTTTATCATTATTTCTTACCTCTCTGGGAGTTCTTTCTGGTGGTTTATTCAGAAGCCTGTTGTGAGATCATGTCTTTGAGCTTTGAAAGGTAATAATTATTAACATGGTATCTAAACTCATTTTAGAGTAAATTACATTAAGCATAGAGTGTACTTATGCATATACAGTATATATATATATATACACTACCGGTCAAAAGTTTTAGAACACCCCTATTTTCCAGTTTTTACTGAAATTTAAGCAGTTCAAGTCCAGTGAATAATAATTCACTGGACAAACTGGAAATGGTACAAAGGTAAGCAATAAACCTCACTCCCTTCTTAGCCCATAATTTACGATTTGGGGGGAGTTCCAGCCCAAGCCAGGTTCAGACTCCCTTTTTATGTTTTTGTTTTGGGTCGCTTACTACCACAATATATCTTTTCAAGGTTACCCTTGATATGTTCCTCTCATGTTGAGAATCGTGGCGATATCAAACATCACTAGGGCGTGGTGAAGCCAGCTTCATTTATACCGATGTGTTAGTTGAGCTGATATTTGGGGAGGCATAATATACTCAAGAGCATTGCTACCAAGTGAGGAGGCCAATCATACCATGTTGACATCCACTTTAATCTGGCGGGCCATAATTATTTTCTCCATGATCCATAATATTCAGCTCAACTGTAGGTATAAGCCTAATTGTGGGGTGTGGCACTGGTTCACCAACCCAAGTGCCCTGGCTTCACTCACAGAGCCATAAACCCGCCAAAGATGGCCCCACTCTGTCTGCCTGTGCAGGATGGTTAAAATGCACCTCCCCGACAGATTACTGTAAGTACAATTAAACCATTTATGAAAAAGAACATGTTATTCAAATAGCCAAATATATACACAGCATACCTTAAAAACAACCTTTTTTCTGTGAAAAAGAGCTTCAATGATAAATTACAAAGTTTCAGTTTCCATATGCAGCATAGTAAAGTATGAGTAAGACTTTTGCACAGCAGTGTACAAGTGTATGTGTGTACTGTGCATATATAAATATATACATATTGATGTCAATGAAACTGAGATGGCCATTGCAAAACATAGATTTTGCTTTCACAGAACTATTTCTGTATTGATTTTGAGGTATATTTGGGGTCACTGTCCTGTTGGAAGGCCCACCTACATAACCTTTGGCCAAAATGTCCTGGTACTTGGTGGAATTCATTGTGCCCTTGATCTTAACAAGAGCCGATGGAACACTAGCAGCAAAACAGCCCATGATCCACCACCATATTTGATGGTAGGGTATGCGGTGCTTTTCCTCGCATGCATCCCTCTTTTGACAACAAATAGTGTACATGGCCAAAAAGTTACATTTTGGTCTCATCTGACCATAGTGCCCGGTTCCAGTCAAGGTTCCAATGATGTTTGGCAAAATCTAGATGCTTGAATTTATATGTTGCTCTCGGTAAGGGCTTTCTTCGTGCAACCCTTCCAAAGAGCCTGTTGGTATGGAATCTTGGTTGATTTTGAGGCTTTGTGACCGCAAGAGGCAACTAAAGTCTGCAGTTCTTGAACTGTGGTCCTTGGCTTCTTTTTTTCCTCCCTCACCATCTTCCTCACTGTGTGGAGACAACATACACTTGTGTCCCCCTTGTGTTTGACACCTTGTATCGTCCCAACAGTGGTTAGTGGTAGGTTATATTCTTGGACTACGCACTTAGGCAAGCTATCAGTGGACGGGAGCAGGAACTCGGCTTCACTATTACACCTCAGAGGTCTAGACGAGTCCCTGCTGTAGTCCTAACTGACCTGGACTATGCAGATGACATCAGCCTGATATCTGACCGTGTGGAGCAGGCACAGGAGCTCTTGACCAGAGTGGAGACAGAGTGTGCCTGAGGCCCACCCTACAGAAGTCTCTGGATGGGTGCTACACCAGAATGCTGCGTGTAGTACTAAACATCAACCAGAACAAGCACGTTACCAACAAGCATCTGTATGGGGGGCTACCAAGGCTGAGTGAGAAAGTAGCAGTCAGAAGAATGAGACTGGCCGGTCATTGCCAGAGACACCGGGAGCTCCCAGCCAGCAAGCTGGTGCTGTGGGAGCCAACACACGGGCATCGATTACGAGGGCGTCCCACACCAACATACGTGGACGTACTAAGGACAGATGTAGGAGCTGAAAATGCTGGCGAACTAGCCAGATGCATGGAGGATGGAGATGATTGGAAACGCCGCTGGAGGACTCGTCTGAGGACGGCATAGATGATGCTGATATGTGATATGTGTTTGTGGAAGTCTGCATGGGGCTCCGGCCACCTTTCAGCGCCTGATGGATAGGCTACTTCGACCGCATGCTGCATATGCTGCATACTTGGATGACATCGTCATCTATAGCAATGATTGGGAGCGGCATATGCAGCATTTGCGGGCCGTCCTACAGACGCTGAGGGGAGCGGGGCTCACTGCTAACCCAGGCAAGTGCGCTATTGGGCGGAGAGAGGTACGGTATCTGGGGTTCCTCTTGGGCGGGGGGCAGGTCAGATTGATAAAACCGTGGCCATTTCTGCCTGCCCACAGCCCAAGTCTAAAAATCAGGTGAGATCCTTTTTGGGACTGGCAAATTATTATCGCCGGTTTATTCCTGGCTTTTCGGCACTAGCCAGTCCCCTAACTGATCTCACCCAAAAGGGAGCCTCAGATCCAGTCCAGTGGACGGAGCAGTGCCAGGCGCGTTCGTGAGTATAAAAGCGACTCTATGTGGCGGCCCTCTGCTTATCAGCCCTGATTTCTCCCTGCCTTTTATTTTACAGACCGATGTCTCGGATAGGGGGGTGGGTGCAGTCTTGTCCCAGGAGCGTGGGGGGGAGGAGCGACCGGTATGCTACATCAGTCGGAAGCTTTCTCCGAGAGAGGCCCGTTACAGCGCCATAGAAAAAGAGTGTTTGGCGATAAAATGGGCCTCTCTCACCCTCCGGTACTACCTCCTGGGCAAGGCCTTCACCCTCTATACCGACCATGCACCCCTCCAGTGGCTACACAAGATGAAAGACACCAACTCCAGGATCACTCGGTGGTATCTTGCGTTACAGCCCTTTTGCTTCCGAGTGATCCATTGGCCAGGGTCCGCAAATGGGTGCGCAGACTTCCTCTCCAGGGATGGGGGGAGGTCTGTCGGACCGAATGTCGGCCCTGGCCACATTCTGGCGATGGAGGGGTGTGGAAGGCGTCGGTCTCGGCAGCTAATCAGGACGATTAGCGGCCACGCCTACTGGCTGAGCAGTAAGCGCACACACCGGTCCTGTGTCTAATAATTACATCTGTGTGCTTTAAAACTGCTCTGCTCCCTTCAGTAGGTGGCTGGAACCAGGAGGGAGAGGCGTTTGAGACCGAGGAGCGTGAAGAAAAGCGAAATAATAGCGGAAGAAAGCGAAAGAAAAGCAAAAGTAAAAATATCGAACAAACTGAAAAGTTCCGGTTCGATAGTTTAATTTGGTTTTGTTATTTTCAGTTAGTTACCCGAAAGCTTCGCGGCAACTAGGGTAAAGTGTTTGTTTGTGTTTGTTTTATTGTACGCTCCCGGTGCTCATTCTCTGCCCAGTGTGGGAACAGAGAACTCTCTGTTAACCCCCTGAGGTCGACGGGAGCGGCGCCGCTCCCAGCAGCAATAAAAGTATATTACTATTTCTAACTTCGCGATATTTTATCATACACACGCGACAAAAACATTGACAGAAACCTTAGAATCGCGACTTTCCGATTTGAGCACTGGCAAATCAAATGGGATTTTTTAAATTAGGTTAATTAGACCAAAAGTAAACCTTGTTTTTACTCTGTTTTTACCTTTTAGTACCGTCCCCCTTCTATTGACATGGTAACTAGGTGCGAGTTTCGGGGAGGTGTGGGGAGGGGCGTGGGGCCATGTGTGAAAACGCCGGCGTAAACAAACACAAACTGTCCCGACAATTTGAAGCAAGATTTTATACAGACATACAATTTTATTCAAGATGGAAAGATTTTCTGCGCTGCAGTGTTTGAGAGCATCGATGGAAAGCGACGAAGACAATAACTGACGAAGAGTAAGTAACTATATTTGATCTGCCATGTTATCAAATACTCGTATATATATTCAATATATGA
The DNA here is from genome assembly GCA_029706075.1 of Aldrovandia affinis. Classification (NCBI taxonomy): domain Eukaryota; kingdom Metazoa; phylum Chordata; class Actinopteri; order Notacanthiformes; family Halosauridae; genus Aldrovandia; species Aldrovandia affinis. The sequence goes on along the minus strand of JAINUG010000093.1, from coordinate 2,602,554 downwards.
ATTCCGTGTGTTAAATTGCAGCGTAAACAATGTCCCGACATTATATCGGATCTTGTCTGTGTTTACGGTTGCGAGCTGCCAGCAACAGACGGTGTATGCTGATATTTATTTTATTTACCATATTTTCAAATACTCGTGAAAAGTATTCGACTGCTGCGAATAATTAACGGAGGATATTTAACCAGCTGGCATTCTGTTTGGCGCTTGGACATTATCTAGCTTAGCTTGATAATACCTATTGTGATTAATGTTTCTTGCCTCTCGAGAACTTGTTTGTTCGTGTGCTTGTTGTTGTTTAGATTCCCAGCGTTTAGTTTATACCACGTTTTTGGATACGTGGATTTACCTGTTTACTTTGATTTGTTTGTTCCTGTTCGTTGGTTTTGTTTTGTTTGTCTTTCCGTGTCTTCGCAGACACGGATTTTGCTTTCGTTTTCCGACAGGCGTTTAACGATAAATATCTTAAACCCAGAAAACGGGCTACTTTTGATCATGTGCCTGTGTCCACTGCCAAACACTCTGGATGTTGGCAAATTGGCTTCTGTTGGTTGCAATAAATGTGTACTCTGCAAGATGTCGGAAACAGCGGTTTGTGACGTTCCCTTGTGTCTACAGTTGACCAGAAACTGTTTTGAGAAGTGGCACCAAAGACTGTGAAAGAACAAATTGTCTCACCATGTTTTAATTTGGAATGTTTTGTATATAGTTTGTTTTCAATGAATCTTCCCAAATGAAAAAAAAACTTTCTGCATGGCTCACTGACTATTGCTTACTCTGATGGCTTTTCTCTTTGTCTGGCGGCCTTTGAGAGAGAGATGGCCCATCTGACAGATTTTACAGGTGTGGACAAGCCTCAGGTGTGGATCATGAATATTCTTGAAATTAGCATATAGCCCTCCCACAGCCTGAAATAAATGTGACCAGTTCTGATAAAAACAGGTTTTTAGCTATTTAGATCTCAGATGTGCTAAACTATTTTCACACCCTTACATAAACAAGACCTTGATGAACAAACGCATATTGGCAAAACAATTCGTCACTATAGTTTAGTGTGTGCTTTCACAACTTTTGTGACGGCAGAAAAATTTACTCTTTATAACTTGTGTGTTTGTAGATCTATTTACAAGCTGCATATGATACTGACCACACTATTGATGGCATATAAATGTAGCTGTGATTGTCCTTCAAATAAAAATATCAAACACTTTGGAGTAAGTGTGTGTTAAGTTGATGAAATTGAGATAAATATCAGACCATGCCAAAATCAAAAACCTCCTCTAAGCTTAGCACGGACCTCAGAGGGTTAATAAAGTGAAAAATCCGGTCCGTAGACCGGCAAACTCCACTCCGTCTCCTGGCTGCTCTGTTCGCGTTCAGGGTTTGTCACGTGGTGTGTGATAGTGTTTTTTTTACTTAACTTGTGTAGGTCAACAAACATCTCTCTTGATTTGACAGTTCTTTGTCTTCCCTATAGTGATGGATGTTCCTTAAGACTGTTTTCTTTTCTTTATAAAAAGAAAAATGTGAATAATTGTATTCGAATGAAAGTATTTCATTTTCGTTATATATTTGAACATAAAATATTGCCAATCTGTATTTTATCAAGCCTTTTTTGCTCATTTTCATCAAGGGTGCCAATAATTCTGGACCTGACTGTATAGCTGTGTACGATTCATCTTCTATGTCTACTCTTGGATTACACTAATGTTTCAAAACAAGACCAGTACGAAATGTATAACCCCGATATTATGGAAGCCAAATAAATGTATTTATCAATGTATTACACCAAAGATGTCAATTTAAGTGGTGGATAGCATTTAATTTATGTTTATATAAGATCTCCATGACACCACATCCATGCCAAGGCCTGTACATACAGAATGTTAAAGTAAATATGTTGCATGCAAAAATTCATGTTGATGACTGTCCCCCCCAAAAACACAAAAACAACACTTTTCCCTCCTTGTGTTACAGGTACGGTTTGCAGATGCCAACGATTATGTCTAGTACTGTATCACGACACTGATCTCTGGCGCGGACTATGATTAATCTTACCATGTATTAATGCACATTTTGTAAGTCGCTCTGGATAAGAGCGTCTGCTAAATGCCTAAAATGTAAATGTGAATGTAATGTAAATAACAGATAAGCATATATTTTGGTAAACCAGTTTTACTGAACCCCCAGTTTTAAAGCATAAGTAAATGTGGTTCATAATATGCTCTGTGTGTGGAAAGCTGTGCAGAATGACCTGCTGAACATGCTCATCTGCTTACCTGGTGATGCTTGCAATCAGTAACTATGAAGTCTTGAAAAAAAGTGAACCAGCCCACACATTAGCCTTTCTAAAAAGATAATTTTATTCAAGATAATGGTACTGACATTAATACACAAACGCAAAACAATGCTGATATCAAAGCACTTTAAAAAAACCTCAGAAGAGAGGATTGTCACATGGAAACAAAAAAATAAAATAAAAAAGCGTGAAAATGCAGCATAGCTAGCAAGCAAGCCAGCTGCAAAGCGAGACTTATTCCCTAGTGAGATTCCGTACATGAACAGCGAGGGACAAAGCGCTTTCCCACCATGTATGCACTGTAAATCCATGCTCAGTGGGCTCTGTGTGAAGGACCTCCCTCATCCCTCTAACCCTCTCCTCCCAGGAGCCCTATTCCTGTGGAGGGACATCTGTTTAATTTATTTTTCCAGTGAGGAGACAGGAAAGGGTTAATATGTTCTTTGCGTTAACCCGACGTCACAGCATGCAAATGATGAGAAAACAGTAGGTGTGCAATGTATATTTTTACTAAATGGGAAACCTAACATAATTTCTGGGCGCTCTGGACCTCGGAGGGCTTTTGAGGCACAGAGTGCCTCCGGTGTCATGCATTACAGCGAAGGCCGGCCCACTGTCCACTCCAAAATGCATTAATCTCTCTCCTGTTTTGAAAATATAATTACATCCCCTGTCTGGCCTTATAAATCTTTTTGGGTCCAATTAAGGATTGCCTTTAGCATGTCTTTTCTTACCAATGGAAAGTCACAGTAATGGGGCATGTCCACTTTAGATACGTAGATTTACCAATGATCCTTTGAAAAAAATGAAAAATTACACACTGGGCCATTGCCTATGACAATTAATGTAATTAGTACTGTGTCACACATTCAGATGAATGGCATGTTAAAAGCAACTCTTGAAATAATTTTCTGATATACTGTTGCAGATACACTTCCATACTTTAATACCTGCATTGTGTCTAAATGCACACAGTGCAATACCCGCTTGAGCAATGAATTGCATTAATCCAGGGTACAAATTCACTTAACATTCAATTCTAATTTAAAAGTTAAAAGGGCAGTAAGTGAATTGATAGACAAAATACCTTGGGGAAAAAAAAACACATTTAGTAGAATATATCGATTGGTTTTAATTTAGTAAATTGTCTAAATAATAAAGAAGGCATAAAAAGTGGACTTGTTTTCAGCTTAATCTCATGTATCTTGGAATTTTTTTGTTATTATTTCATATATAAAAAATGCATTTATTGGTACAAAAATATATCACATTATTTAAGGTATAACCTAATATGAAGAGATGTGCTTATTCTATGTGCATTACAAAACAAAGCATACATAACTATTTCTCAATTAAAAATGTATGAAAAAGCACAGTGACACTTCAGTAAATTAAAATTAAATTGGTTTAAAAAAATAGAATACATTTTCCAATTCAAATAAGTGTACATTATATAAAAAACCTACTCATAGAAACATTCAAACTTGGTTGCAAAAAATATTGGATATATTAGACACATCGAGCAAATAATTCAACACCATGCATGTAGCCTGGCCCTAAACACACAATGATAAATCCATCTTAAATATCAAATATGTTTCAAAGGCCTGGGAACATTGCATTTAAGTCCTTATATATCCACCTAAAGCAAATAATAACAGAGTCCCTCTCCGTGGAATTTCTGGATATGGCACAGCCACTTGGTCCTGGATTTATTATGATGTGTTAATAGGAGTGAGAGCTCTTTTGAACGATATGAACATGGATCGTCTGTTAGTTACAATAACAATCCTCTTTCAGACAAAACCCTCCCATAAAAACAGAACATTTTAATATATTTCACATCTAAATAAACACAATTATGATCAGCGAGAGAAACGCAGCACTAAAGATTATGCAAGCGGCTAAACGCTTATTAAAAATAAGGAAGCACATATTTCCAGCAGGCCATGAATTTGGTAGTTGAACGAGATAATTATTTATGTCCCTTACAATTTCAATGAAGAGCACAAAGGAATAATTAGAGCAGGAACGCTTTGCCGTGCTCTTCCCATCTCTTGCACTTGCATGCCCACCAAATATGAAATGTTCGCCCATTCCTCTCAAACTTGATGGTTGTTGAACTTATTTTTAGTGTCATTTGATAAGCTTCCCTGCTTGCACAGAGACATCCCACTGACCCAGCCACTGGTCATTGTCTATACCGGTTCCCGTCAAAGCAGGCGCGCTTTGTCAGGTTTCGACTCGAATATCCATTTTGCATCTGAAGTACCGTATCGAAAGTGACTAGATCGTTCGAGCCTTTTTCTTCAGCTGCTCCCTCCTTTCTCCCCCACAGTGTTTCTACTTACACTAACATCATTTGGGATCGTCGTCATGACAGCGTGCTTGAAAAATTTACAATAAATATATATTGCTCATCTTTTTTTTGTCGGCCCGACGCTGTTGTGAGCGTAATTTCTGAAAATGAACAATGGGGTTATCCGCTTGGTTATCCGCCCCACTTTTTTATAAACACATTTTTATTCCGGACATGGCTAAACATTACCAAGGTTCCTCTTACTCCAAATAATGCAAATACAGTAATAGGTCATTCAATGTCAAAAGGCATAAAAAAGATGAGCAGAGTCTTCACAGGCTGCTGCTTGCTGTTGTCTTTAATTATATTAATTAAACTTTGAGATTCTCATGCAGCGAGAATTACTGGGTTGTGACGCGGAGAAATCCTTAGAGATTTGAGACGGTGGGGAGATAACAGTCTTGAGACGGTTGTATTCCTATGCTAAAAACTCAAACAGATAGCTATGCTTATAGGCTTTAATGCTTTGTACATTTATAAACTTACAGCAGACAAAAAAAAAAATTGGGGGGCCAAAAAACACATCAGCCACCATGTCAAAGTCTTGAAGCGTTGGTCCCTCAAACCTTGCCAGAGATCTTTGGTTATGGGCTGTCTCGCAGTAGAATAATGCTCTATTAATTTCTTCTGTCCAGGGTACATAATGAAAGAAAGGTGTCTTCAAAAACTAAAGGGCAAAGTCTATCTGCGTCCGATACCTTGGGGCGTCCTATCTACAATTTGTCATGCGTGTGCACTTCTCAGTGTTAAAATGACAAGATCTCCAGTCAGAGAGTTCCCGCCAGGCATTCAACGATAGTAGAGTTGGAGAGATTTTGTGATGAAATATTGCCAAAAGGCAATGGACTTCTGCACTTGCTAGGCCCGTTGGGATTATTTCTACTTCCACGCCAATGCCAAACAGCCTCTTTCACTCTTTTTTTTCCTTTTTTTAAATAGCTTCCGTCTGTGTCCATGAAATTAGGTTTTCCACAGAAGACACAATATGGTCAAAATATGTTAAGCCTTTGGTGTGCACAAAAAAACTAGTCCGAACGGCACAAAATGAAGTGTGGTTTTTCCCCAAGTAAAATTAACAACTAAAAAAATGAAATCTGTTATTAAATCTGCTGTTATTAGTGTCGGAGGACACGCTTATGATTTAACTTTTTTGAAGACCCTGCATGAAGGTGAGGTAAAGGGGTCCCCTAAGTGCACAAAATGGATAGATGCAAAGCAATAGTGGTTTTTGGGCAAAGCTGTAAGATCTTCAAAAACCTTTACTTCCTCCGCTGTTCACAGTAGATGGAAACCCTTGCATGTCAAAGGCTGAAGGAAGAATCTAATCATTCTGAACCCGGCTGAAGTTAATACATCGGCCCTAAAAGGAAAGATGAACAAACAAACACACACAAAAGAGATGTTACTATTAGTGTTGGCTAAATGATGGCACAAAGGTACATCAGTCATTGGAAATGTGAAGACTGCTTCACCAGGATATTACAATTGCTGCTAAAAGTAGTCAAGTCACATTTCTAGACAAATTGAGTTGAGCATAGAGAAATGTTCTATCTGTATAGCTAAGTCCACCCCGTGAATATCGTTAACAGAAAAGGTGCCTAAGACCCTTTTCCCCACAATGAAAACGGCAGTTTTGTATATCCTGGTACACAAGAAGATATTTTCAAACTTAATTTTCTCGAAATGGACATTTTGTGACTTAACTACTTTTAGCACTAACCCCTTCAATTATATTCTTTGTCTTAATTACTCGTTCGCTAACTAAATTACACATTTATGTAAATTAAATAATTTTCAGAAACTAATTGTAAGTATACCTTACAGTATGTAATAATTTAATCCTTTTCTTCCAAATAGCGCAAAATGTTTGCACATTATGGCTAGGACCTGCTTAAATGTAACAGTTAACATATGTCAATTATGTACAGTAAATAAGCAAATATGACATAATTCTGAAAAATAAAATAAAAATTATTAACATAAAATTATTTCCAACTTCTTTTTAAATTGCCAGTTCTTTGGGTCAATAATATGCTGTATTTAAAATTGTATTCAATATGTCTTACAAAGTGCAAAGACAAAATGTGTAATAATAATCATCATCATCTTAATATGATCTTAATACACTGTAAAGATCTTAATATAATGTAAACAATTTACAATTATATCATTTCTCCAATACAGTGTGCAAAAAAGAACAACAAAAAAACATGTGTGTTGTATCTCTTTTTCCCCATCCACTGTTTTTATGCCTTCACTGCACATCTCAGCACAACACGATCTCAGTTGAGCTCCCCTACTGTGTCCAGCTTGCCCCAAACTGGGGTTCCTGTAAACAGTACTACAGCCACAAGACGTATCGAACTGGCTGCTGTCTTAGCTCCTCTGGCTGCTGGGAGACACTGGCAAAAAGAGGGAGCTCTAGCACAGCTTATGTATACAAGCGGAAAACCTCTCCTCACAGCTGATGTTAGGAAATTAGCAAAGGTGTGTTCTAGCAATCCTGTGGCACCAAATGCAGCTCACCTGGGCTTTTTCCTTTCCTAAAATGGGGGACTTTAAAAAAAAAATTGTGACACCAGCATGGCAACTGGCTGCCTATTTTAATTGCCATTGAATGTAATTGTGATCACTTTCCTGTTCACATGGTGGTGGGGGTGTCTGGGTTTTTGAAGTCCCTTAACGGATTTTGTGGGGACGCTGTAGGCCCATCGGATTGCGGGAGCTTCGCGTCGTAAGCTCCTCGATGTCCGCCCTCTCCATTTAATCTTACACAGTAAACAAATAAGGCGCGTCAGATGCCATGTTGGCCGCAGCCACCGTGGTGGTTAAGTTGACTGGATTTTCAGACTTAGAGCGGAGGAGGGCTGAAAGCTGTGCCGGGGAAACGGCTCTGCTGGTGGTGCAGGTGTGGCACAATACGTTCAGCCGTATTCCGGCTCCATGGCTCCGGGGGGAGGGAGCGCCAGGCTTGGCAGGCCTTGTTGAATCGGGGCCATGTCGCACACAAGCGGAGAAATGACTGGTGCAGCCCACCTGTGCCGCTAGAATGGGAGGACAATGGGCCTGCATGTGAACTCTGGTGTCAGTTAGATTTCATCAGATGAGCAAACAGATGGATGCGTGGTTGATGAGGATGGATGGAGAGGTGTTTTTTTATTCATTTCTCTTCTTTAGTTTTTTTTTTTAAAACGATACAAGAGATCTGTAATGAAAACTGCAGAACTCTAAATCACATCAATTCAAATAAATCAGACCACTTCAGTAGATCTGGATTGACAAAAATCACATCTACAGAACTAAAGGACACATGTGGAATCAATGAACACCCTATCAACAGCCCAGATATTTAGTGTTTAGTGCTACGGTTACAACATGTTATTTTGTTGATTAAAGTGAAGTCTCCAACTTGGGTTTGACATCCTGTGACACACTCGTGGGTTGGGAGAGTGTTCACGTGACTGAAAACAATAAAGTTACTGTCCACAACAAAATAGATGAAACTCAAAAATGTATTAACTGTTTGGCGTGAGCAAGAGAAAAATGTTACTCGTAACAACACAGTCCAATACACATTCCAATCGTCTCGGCTATTTCCGGAAGCAGGGTTCAGCACATGAAGACGGAATCTCAGACGGTCCAGGATAGGGCTAGGCGGAGGTAAGTCAGGCAGGCGGGGTTCAATCACGGGGCGGGTTCTCAGACAGTCACGGGTAACAGCACACAGCAGATTCCTCCTTCCAAACAAGATCATACACAGAGTTAATATTCGTTCTTTCTTTTTCTCTCTACTCACGTCCTCCTTTTATTTCCCGGTTAAGGTACTCTCCCATGTGTGTGTGTGATTTCCCTTTTATTGCGTCTCCAATCCATGCGTTGATTCCCTGCAGCTGTGCGTTGTGAATGAGGAACAAGTGTTGTCAATTTCCCCGATTGCTGTGGAACTCCATATATGGGCATAGAGGTAAACACTGGGAAGCGCACATATCTGTTTTTCACCACCTCTCCTCTCATACACCTCTGCCGGCTGCCACACATCCCCCCCCTCAGCTCCGACCGGGAGGGAGGGGCGGTCCAGCCTCCCAGCGCGTCTCTCCTGGACATGGCGTCCGCGTTCCCATGCGCGGCACCAGACCTGTGGACAACGGAGAGGGCAAAGGGTTGAAGGGAGAGGAACCAGCGGGTGACCCTTGCATTGGTTTCCTTGTTGCGGGACATCCAGACGGGTGGGGCGTGGTCTGTCACAAGGGTGAAGTGCCTTCCTAACAGATAGTATTTGAGTTCTTCCTAAAATCATTGCAGAAGCGGATTGAGCCGTCGGGTTTGGGGACCAACACAATAGGGCTACACCACTCACTGCGGGATTCTTCGATTATACTGTTCTTTAGCATGGTCTTTACTTCTTCTCGCACCACTTCTCTTCTGGCCTCTGGTATCCTGTAGGGCCGTAGCTTCACCTTTTTCCCTGGTTCGGTGACGATGTGGTGTTGGATAAGGTCAGTGTGGCCGGCCTCTGTGGAGAACACATCTCTGTGGCGGTCCACCAGTTCCATTATGTCCTGTTGTCAGCTGTTCTCCCAAGGGCACGCCCATAGTCTCCTCTCTAGCGACCCGTTTTTTAAATAAGTTGATGTGATAAACCTTTTCTGGTGGTCTTCGTCCTGGCTGGCGGATACGGTAGTTCACCTCCCCCACTTTTCCTATCACTTCGTATGGTCCGTGCCACTTGGCCAGGAATTTGCACTCCGTAGTTGGTACCAGCACCAGTACGCAATCTCCTAGGGCGAATTCTCTGGGTTGAGCGCGTCGGTTGTAGACCCGCTCTTGGGCAGCCTGCGCGGCCGCCATGTGTTCTCTCACTATGGGCTAGAGGGTGGCCATGCGTCCCTGCACCTCTTCGACATGTTCCACCGGTGTTCGATGGGGGGAGGGCTGCTGCTCCCAGGCCTCCTTAACGAGGTCTAGTAGTCCCCGGGGCCGTCTCCCGTAGAGTAGCTCAAAGGGTGAAAAGCCAGTGGAGGCCTGGGGCACCTCCCGAATGGAAAACATCAGAAACGGCAGTAACTGGTCCCAGTTCCTCCCATCGGCTTCCATCACTTTTTTTAACATTTGTTTCAAGGTTTGATTAAATCGTTCTACAAGGCCATCAGTCTGGAGGTGGTAAACAGAAGTGCGTAACTGATTAATATTCATTAGTTTACATAAGTCCTTCATAATGCGGGACATGAAGCGGGTGCCTTGATCAGTGAGGATTTCTTATGGTACCCCATCATCATCAGTTCCCTTGCGATTCCTTTAGTTGCCATGGTTCGTAATGGAATAGCCTCTGGGTACCTGGTGGCGTAGTTGAGGACAACCAGGATGTATTGGTGTCCCCTAGCGCTTTTCAGTAGCGGGCCGACCAGGTCCATAGCAATCCTGCTAAAGGGTACAGAAATTATAGGTAAAGGAATTAGGGGGTTTCGGAGGTGGGGCCTTGGCGCCACCTGCTGGCATTCCGGGCAACTGCGACATAAGTTTTCAACGGCCTTCTTGACTCCTAGCCAATAGAATCTCGCCCTGATTCGGTCCAGTGTCTTCTCAACTCCCAGGTGAGCACCGAGCTGGTGGGAATGGGCTAGCTGAAGGACAGAGGGGATAAACTGGCGGGGCACCAACAACAACTCTTGTACAACACCAGCTTTTTGGACAACCTGATATAATAGTACATTTTTTATGGCAAAATGTGGATAAATGAGCTGTCGTACCCCATTGATGAGCTGGTCATCCACCACGGAGACCTGCTGCAGGGCGCTGGTGAGGTTGGCATCTTCGAGTTAGGCCGTTCCAAACCTCCCAGCTAGGGGCCCAGTCATCGGGTTCACCTCTGCTTCAGGGTTTAGGGGGAACATTTCTCCCAGGTCAGCTCCCTCCTCTCTGTGTGGGGTCCCCTCATCTTCCCTCGCCGTCACATACCCAGCTTCTTCTTCGGCCACGGCCGCCGCCGCACTGGACTTTCCCTCGGATAGCGGGTCGGTGGATGCTTGGGGATCGACGTCCTGGAACCCACAGAGGCGGGTCGTTGGGTGGTGCTGCCTAGGAGGTGGCGGCGCTGCGGGTCCTCGGGGTGTTCGTTGGCGCCCTGTAGCCAGACGAAACCATAGCTGACGGAAAAGGGGAAGGTCGCGGCCGATGATGACCGGTACAGGTAGGTCCGGTACTACCCCTGCTGGCCCAGTGTACCTCCCCTTGGTCGTCTTTAGGTCCAGTAGGGTGGTGGGGTATTGTCGGGTCTCCCCATGAATGCACGTAACTCCTATTGTGCCCTCTAAGTAAGGAAGGTGGGCGAACTCCGGCCTCACCAAGGTCACCATGCTGCCGGTGTCGAGGAGAGCCGTGGTGTCTTTTCCATTGGCGGTGACTGGGGCGGTGGGTCGTTGATATACCTTCCTGGCTCTGGGGTCAGGTGGTGGGCTGGTTCCTCCAGCCTCTGTCGTTCCTTGGGGCGGGCGCTAACCTCGGGCTTGGCGGGTCGTCCGCTGCGCAGCACTCCCTGGGTTGCCTGATATCCCTCTATGATGTCCACCAGCTGGTCCGCGCTCTGGGGGTTACTCTGGCAGGCCAGCTTCTTTGCTTCATATGGGAGGGCTCGCACTCACTGACCTTCTGATGGGTGGTCATGTCCTGGTATGTCGTTTGGGCAATGCCTGAGAGGAAGGGCGCGATCAAACCCACCCACTGCTCTTCTGGCCACTCTTCTCTTTCGGCTGTCCTTTAGAAGGTTCGGAGGAAGGTTTCGATGTCATCAGTGGGGGTTTGTTTCACCAAAAACTTTGCAGGGTTGGCCCGGTGCACCCTTTCGGTGAGAGCGTGTTCCTCCTGGGTATCGAACCTCTCCTTTAATTCAGCCCGCAGGAGTTCCGTGTTTTGGATTTGAATTTCCATTGTATGGGTGTGCTGCCTCCTTTGTTCCTCTGTGCTTTGGATCTGCACCCGCATGGCTTCTTCATGGCATGCCTGCTGCTGTTGGCTGCTGGTGATAAGTTGCGCAATCAGAACTTTTAAATCGGTGGTTTACATTATTTTGGTTATAAGTAATTTATCATTTTCAGTCCGGTTACATTGCCCGCATTCTCCACCATATGTGACACACTCGTGGGTTGGGAGAGTGTTCACGTGACTGAAAACGATAAAGTTACTGTCCACAACAAAATAGATTAAACTCAAAAATGTATTAACTGTTTGGCGTGAGCAAGAGAAAAATGTTACTCGTAACAACACAGTCCAATACACATTCCAATCATCTCGTCGATTTCCGGAAGCAGGGTTCGGCACACGAAGACGGAATCTCAGACGGTCCAGGATAGGGCTAGGCGGAGGTAAGTCAGGCAGGCGGGGTTCAATCACGGGGCGGGTTCTCAGACAGTCACAGGTAACAGCACACAGCAGATTCCTCCTTCCAAACAAGATCATACACAGGGTTAATATTTGTTCTTTCTTTTTTTCTCTACTCACGTCCTCCTTTGATTTCCCGGTTAAGGTACTCTCCCGTGTGTGTGTGTGATTTCCCTTTTATTGCGTCTCCAATCAATGCGTTGATTCCCTGCAGCTGTGCGTTGTGAATGAGGAACAAGTGTTGTCAATTTCCCCGATTGCTGTGGAACTCCATATATGGGCATAGAGGTAAACACCGGGAAGCGCACATATCTGTTTTCCACCACCTCTCCTCTCATACACCTCTGCCGGCTGCCACAATCCATTAACTTTTTTCTGGAAAAGGTTGTAACATTTTTGGAAGACTAAGACAAAAGTGATGTTTGACGTGCCAGCATTTACACATCTTTATATGTTGTGATCAGACTTTCCATACACTATAGACCTTCAACATGACTTAAAATATGAACTTCAAACTTCATATGAATGCTTGGGTAACTACTGATCATATTGATAAAAAAAACACACCTTGGAGACTGGAGTATACCTGAGAATAACATCTACATCAACAACAAAGTAGACATGGAAAGTGTTAGACATGGATGTCTTAACAATAGACTGGTTTCAAACCACAATATACAATACTATATTGTGGCTTCTGTGCCAAGTCATGCATAAGACCAGGTTAAGACAATACCCAGAAAACATATAAACATACACATATATTCACAAATCTCATTAGTCTTGCTGTTTATTGTCCAAAGGATTAAAGTCATGTAAAGCCACACAAACCAAAGGCTTCCATCAAGGCTAACCTAATAGCACCTAAACAGGATAATACAGGCACACTCATAATACATTTCATATGGGCACACAGAAAAGTGCTGTAGCATTACCTCATTATCATACCAGACCTAAATGTAAAATTCAATGAAACAAATAAACAAAAATTAACTAATTGAAATACTTTTCGTCTCCCATCTGTTCTAGGGTAGCTAAATGATGAGGACCAGAATAACTGGTCTTTCTCCTTTGCCTGGGCTGTTCTGTGTGGAACCCACTGCTCCCAGTAAACACGGCCTGCTGGACTGAACCCCCAGCCCACCGTTTAAACAAGAAACATGCAAAAACATTCAACACCTCCCCCCTCAACAAACACACAACAAACATTAGCAGATCATGTTGGATCTCTGTGACTTTTATTTTAGACAAATTGTGAAAAATTATTAATGTTCCCTAAACTGTTTTAAATGATGTTCTCCCCTACAGTGTTTGTAGAGAACCTGTGTAACTGTTGCCAAATGTTGCCCAATGCTAGCTGGCCAGGTTTTAGCAAATTTTATTAGTCATTAGGCTAAATGTTATTAGTCATTAGGCTAAATTTTATTAGGCCTGGCTATAGAGAGGACAGTAACAGTTTTACAAGCTTCCATGAAAGAAGGGAATTATTAAGTGTTCTTACCTTTTATCTTATTATACCATGTGTGTGATGGTTGTCCTACATTACCCCCTGTCCCCTCCCCAAACCAAAATGCCACTATTTCATATGTCCAGTGTTGCTACCATGTACACTGTCATAATCTAAAGTATGTGGTATAGAAGTAACCCTCTGTTGAAAGTCCAAGTCCATTTTGCATGCATGCAACATGTGTACAATTCTACATGAGCTCTTCATTGTTTTAAAACACTTATCTTAACAGGGATGACAACTTAAGTGATCTGAATTAAAGTGGCATTGCCAGTTGGAGACATTCCAAGGTAAAACATTCAAGTAGGCTTTGATCCGATTTGTTTCCTCTTTTTTGCCTGCTTACTGCCTGCATATTCGGGCGGCAGTGGCTCAGTGGTCAGCGACACGGGCTAGCAAGCGGAGGGTTGCTGGTTCAAATCCCAGGAAGGCCAACTAAAAAACAATGAACTGGAAACCGGAGGGAGGCTAGTTCACTTCCCGGGGCACTGCCAAAGTGCCCTTGAGCAAGGCACTGAACCCCTAAACTGCTCCGGGGACGCCGTACTATGGCTGACCCTGCGCTCTGACCTCTCTGATGGAATACATATGTACTGGGGTCTATGTCTATGTGTGTGTGTGTATCTAGGAGAGATATGTGAAAAGACAAATTCCAATTACCTTGTGTAACATGGCAAATAAAGTATATTATTATTACAATATGATCCAGAAAGCTTTAGAGAAAGCATTTCATATTGCAAATTGCAAATGTATGTCTCAGATAAATACAAGCCGCATCTCGGTGACCTCTTGCATACGCTGCACCTAAAGTTTTCAATAAAATACAGGCAGCATATTGGCCTCTGCTAAGGCTTGCCCCCTTGTGAGTTGAAGTATAAATGGTGAATCTTCACATGGTAAGGTTGCTCTCGAGTTGTACCACTCCAACATCGAGCAGACTTTCAGAACCATGTTTGCTGCTCTAATTTGGCATCTCATTGGGCACGGCTCCAGAGATGGAGTCCATGTGTGATTCTGCATCTCATCTCCTGCTCTTCACGCACTGAACAGCTTGATTCCCCCAACACGGTCACTCCCTCAGGAGCTGTCTTGCACTTTAATATGTACATGAGGGGAGAGATCCAGAAAACCGGGGGTGGAACCCAAGTTTTGGATCCAGGCCGACAACATTTTATGATGAGTCTACACCACGCATTAAAACTTAATTAAAATACTTGAACTTATTATAAGATACAGTAAACAATAATTACTGGGGGCCAAAATATTTTCTAATATAGTCATAAAGATGCTGCCATATCCCTAAAATTAAATATATAACATATATAAAATAAAGAAAAACAACTACCAAACAACTATTTAGATAATTGTGGTATGGTTCAAATAGAAGTCATTACTTTGCAGTGCTCTTATAAAAGGAAGAGCTGAAATAATATTAATAATGTAAAAAAAATAATTTTGCAGGAATGGAAAGCAGGGGACACGGAAATCTATGCTGGTTGATCTGTGAACAGCATGGCCAAAACAACCTGACCATAATAAGCTCCCATTCTCCCCATCAGAATCAGCTAAGCCTCTGCCCTAATTATCTACTCCGCGGCATATGTTGTCCTTTTTTCTGTATGCGTGTCCCTTTTTTTCTTTCTCTGCTGCATATTGAACAGATTAAATGCTGAAAATGAAGGGGAGGGGGGAGAAACTCAGCTGCAAATGGGCTGCAGTGATACCAGAATGCGAGTGGCGTCGCGAGCCACAGCGGGCTCCTCAAACCCACGGCCCACGGGCCACATACAGCCCACGGAGCCCTGCCATCTGGCCCTATGAGAATGGATGAAAATCGATGTAATCCAGCCAGCATGATGTTGCTTGCTGACAATTTCTTCCAATTGTAAGTATCAGAGCAGAGAGAATATGGTACAGGGCAGGAGCGTATGGCTGAAGAACGTGATAATTCATCTTTAAAACAAAGTAGAAATGCCATGAACATGGGTTAAAATAAGACCTCACTGTTTTCACCAGGAGCACATTCAAATATTCAATGAGGCCCCCCTAGCTCACTCCTTCTAGTAGTTGCCTATGTCTCTTTACTGAAAATGATCAGTCTTAAACATCCATTTAAAATGTAAATATGATTGGAAATAGACATTACTATGAAGTTTCCTGAAGAAAAAAAATGCATTTCAGGATGAACCTCAGAGAAACCGTTTTGTTGGACGTACAAAGTCAATTCTGTCATAGTGCCTTTTAACAGCTGCTCATTCAGTGTGTGGAGAGGCTCGGCAAGACCCTCCCATCGTGGGGGTGTCCTGAGCAGGTAAAGTGATTCAGGCGCACTGGCGATGCCTGTAATTCAGACCCAGTGTCACCATGAAAGGCCTTTCACAAGAGCATCGCAATCATAATTTACACGGACATAAAATTCCCCAGCTGACACAATATTTACAACAGAGCCCTTTCAGCATGCATCGCCGGCTCAAATCGAGTTCTTCTGTGTAAATAAAGTGGCATATGATCAGCAATCAGGTTCTGATGACTCTCGGATTGACCCGAGAGCGAGATGCCTTTTAATCTAGAGCCAGCAGTAAAATTTTAATGCTGGCTGGCGGTGTCACACTGTTTACAGATTGTACATCACTGGCTCACATTTCCGCAATGACAAGGGAACGTTTTCACTGGGTGCAGAGGGGGGGTAGCCAGGTCCACATGGCCACCCAGCCACATTCATCATGCAGTGATAACAGTTGAGCAGCACGCACTGATATATCTGTTACAGGTTAAATAGGCAAGGAGCCGGCCGCGGAGGCAGCATTTAGAAGATCACGGTCTGTTTCGTCCCACTGGATGAAGCCACCAGAAGGCGAGGCACGACAAACGCAGACCTAGTGTCCTGTTCCTAAATCCACACAGCGTACGTTTTCTGCTCTCATGCTTCTGTGACATGCTCCGGCCAAAACGGGCGGCTGAGGAAGCGGGAAACATGAACCGGACAGAAGAGATGCCTATTCAACAAACACCGCGGGGAGAGCTTATGACACCGAACACATAATACTCATACGTTTCTTCTTATCAACAGACCCTGGAAACGCATCAAGATTCCCATCTTATTTACTATATACTCTTCAATCCAAAATCAGCAATTAGAAATAAGGAAACAGTATACACTGTATATCATTTTATTGTTTTAACCGGAAAATGTATTTAAAGCACTAAATAATGTGAATTTCGGGAGCTTCGTTAAAAAAAGAAAACTCCAAGTTGTTTCCGTGGATTTACTACAAACCAACTTGACTGGATTACTTTCCCCAACCAAATCATTGGCTACAGCAGCAAGCTTAACTGAAGAAAAAGAAAAAAATACTTTTTTGATCACTGGCACTGGATAATTCCAATTGTAAATATTTAATCAACTTGTTTTTTAGAAATGATTGGTAGCATTGTCTTTATTGACATGACAAGTTTGCAATAATAAATAACCATTTGTAGTGATGCAGCCATGGATACAATATGTTTTCTTAGAAATATTTAATCATATCACAGTGGGATATTAGCTTTGATGGACAGTACAGTATTGCAGAGCACAGAGTTTAGATTCTTCCTAAATTCTTTAAAATGTTGGAAAAGATGACAAAACATAAAAGTACTGCATTTGGCCATTTTAGGACATCATTAATGCATGCACTTTATGCATCAGTATTCATAATTAATCTTTGTTCTCTTAACCTCTTATCTGCTGCAAGAGAGCTAACTGACACCTAACGTAGCTTTGGGTAAAAAAATTACAACAATGGATAGAAAATAATAGAAATAACCCAGAGATGCCAGATTCATCTAATGTTAGTAAAAACAGACATTTTTGTTTTTATTGTCAATTGGGACTAGGTATCACTTGAAACTTAAAAACATTATCGATGATTGAAAAATGATGTCCCAACATAAATACATATTCAGACATTGAGTACATAGAGAACAGTCATTGGCAACTAAGTAATAAGTCTGACTGGGGGCCAGATTACATCAAACCCTTGGCCAGCCCCTTTAAGGAAAAAAATTCAAAACACGCCCAGTATGAAAGCCACAGTTTTTTTGGTGGGTTAAGCAAACAGATCCATGAGAATTGCAATATTAAAACATTTAACTAAAAATAATGTCGTTTTAATACAGTTCAGTTGAATACTGTTATCACAGTTTAATACTGTTATCGCAATACTGCTCCTCTGTATACACACACACACACACACACACACACACACACACACACACACACACACACACACACACACACACACACACACACACACACACACACACACACAGACACACACACACACAAACACCTAAGACTGTCACAAATGTCACATGTACAATACCTACAACTGCAAAGATATGCAGTTATACTCAAAGCACTGATCAAACACAATTTACCAACGATTCTTTAGAAAATAAATTGGGGATCAAAGAAAACGATTCAACTTAACTCTCAGAAAACACACATAAACAGGCGACTTCATTCAGAGCAATCGGGAGTCTCTTCACTCATTTCTGACATGAGGGAAAAAAACAAACCCTGTCTGTCTGCTGGTCCGAGGATAAGTCATCTCTTCTGAAGCCACACGAGCGAACATCACTGGCTGCAGCTGTTTCCTGCTCACAATCCTGCATCTTTTCCCCTGGTTTTGTCAAAGTAAGTGCACATCATTGCCAGCTAAAAGCTCTGGGCACCGTCCCTGGTTGTTCCAGAGAAATGCCAGTCGTTTTGGCCGTGGCGAGCTCACAGACGGCACAGAAAGGCACAGATGGCACTAATGGAGGGGTGGAATCCAGCAGAGGGCCGGGCCTGAGCCACACCGGAGCAGCTTCCAAATAGCTGCAGCACACCCGGGCCGGCTCTGCAATACCAAGGTTAACGCCACCATAGTATGGCATAAACAATTTAAAACTATAAAATAATAATAAGGTGGGGAAAATCTGTTTGGAGGTGGGCCAAAGGGATCCGGATGTGGGAGTCATCCGGAGGTTATATATAATGCTCCAGTTTAAAGAGGAGTCCTCCAAACAAACAAGAAAACAATGTTGAGCTGTTGAACAATGTTGACTCCTCCTTCCCATCATGCAAAAGGGTTTGTTGAAGTGTCAGACCTCTCAGATTTTGTATTACAAAGGTGCATTACTTCAAATAGAGTAGTTAACCAGTATAACAAGGCCTGTATATTACATTACTATTTAAAGTTTGTTTTAGTAAAAAAGGGGATGTTAAAAGACAGAATATTTCATAAATATAATGTTACTGTTCTGCATACTGATTAGTCATACAAAATTGATATGATTAGAAATCACTTAGATAAAAAAAGCTATTTAACCAACTTTTTATTTGGTTATTTAAGCTGTTACTAATAGCCTTGATAAATGGTTATACAATTTGGACAACCCAACAATTAAACACTGGTATAGCAAGCTTTAGGGAGCCAAGGATAATATCCCGTTTAAAAGACGTTAAAAACAAAAGGTTTTCTAAATAGCTGAGGTAACTGGGTAGCTACGTAACTGGTACCAAGGCTCATCTGTAATGGTGACACCAAGATTATGCAGTGGCTATTATTGCTCCTTGAGGTAGATGTTTATGATAAAAACACAGAGTAAGCCTAACCCTGGATTAAAGCAAAACCTCAGAGTCATCTTAAAATAAAGTCAATCCAAACTCCCCCAACCCCCCACCACATCCAAAATTAGTAAGCCACAACATTTCAACAAAGAGATTTTAGATATCGATTGATTCCAGTTGTCAATTTATTGTAATAGTGTGCCAGATTAAACAAGGATGTTTCATTTTTATTTCATTCAATAGCACTTTTCCTTAAATTGACCTGAGAATTTTGATTGAGTTCAAAGGGCAAGTGCAAATATTTCTCTCCAAAAGTAAAACTGTTGTAAAAAAACAAAACTTAAACTAAGTATGACAGCAAATGATCATTTAAAGACATAAGAAAATAGGTTTTTAATTAAAATATGACTGATTTGGAATTAAAAGTAAAACAAATGTACTGCCTAAATGGAAAGGAAACACAGAAATAAAGTGTCTTAATAGGGTGTTGGGCCAAAACAAGCTGCCAGAACAGCTTCAATGTGCCTTGGCATAGATTTGACAAGTGACTGGAACTCTATTGGAGGGATTCAACGCCATTCTTTCACAAGAAATTCCATAATTTGGTGTTTTGTTGATAGTGGTGGAAAACGCTGTCCCAAGCGCCGCTCCAGAATCTCCCATAAGTGTTCAACTGGGTTGAAATCTGGTGACCGAGACAACCATGGCATATGGTTGACATCATTTTCATGATCAAATCATTCAGTGACCACTCATGACCCTGTGGGTGGGGGCATTGTCATTCTGGCCGCTCCCATGAGGACATAAATGCTTCACCATAGGATGAAGGTGATCACTCAGAATGGCTTTGTATTTGTTGGCATTTACCTTGCCCTCTAAGGGGTTGAGTGGACCTAAACCATGGCAGGAAAATGCACCCCACACCATAGCAGGGCCACCAGAACCCTTCACCGTGGGAAACAACCACTCGGGCCTGTAGGTTTAATCTGGCATGCCCCACACATGCAGTCATCCACTTGTTGAGAACAGTGGTCATCTGACCATATGACTTTTTCCCACTGCTCAGCAAATCATTGCCTGTGTTCTTTATACCACTTTAATCACAGTGTGCATTTTTTAGGTATAATAAGGGGTTTATGCACTGCAACCATAGTATCCCTCTCTGTGAAGTTCTTGACAAACTGTTCTTGATGAAACTGATCACACCCTAGATTGATATTTTCAGTCAGCTGATTCAGAGTTCCTTGTCTGTTTTGCCTTGCATCTCGAACCAATGCACAGACAACATAATCGAGGAGTATGCGCTTTTGACCACTTCCCTTCTGTCTTTCCTTGAGGCTTCCATGCCAACATCACCTTAGCCACCGTTCCTCATGAAACATCAGCAAGTTGAGTGGTCTTTGTCACTGAAACTGCTGCCACATGTGCCCCAACAATCTCCCCTCTTTCAAAGTCACTGAAATCACTTCTTCTAGTCATGGTAGCTAAAATAATGGGAAGCTGGGCATGCCCAGCATTTTTATACATGACCCTAAGCACGATGGGATGTTGCTTAATTAACTAAACAACCACACCTACGTGGAAGCACTTGGCATTCAGACCAAAAAGTTCAATTTGTGTCTCATCAGACCGGATAATCTTTTTCCTGATGCTCTTAAGAGTCCTTTAAGTGCCATTTGGCAAACTCCAGGTGGGCTGTCATATGCCTTTCACTCAGGAATAGCTTCCGTCTAGCCACTACCATAAAGGTCAGATTGATGGAGTGCTGCAGAGATGTTTGTCCTTCTACCAGGTTCTCCCATCACTGCAGAGGAACTCTGAAGCTCTCTTAGAGTGGCCATTGGGTTCTTGGTCACCTCCCTGACCATGGCCCTTCTTGCCCGGTTACTGAGTTTGGCCAGACGGCCAGCTCTAAGAAGAGTTGTGGTGGTTCCAAACTTCTTCCATTTCACAATGATGGAGCCCACTGTTCTCCTGGGTGCTTTCAATGCTTTAGCAATGATTTTATACCCTTCCCCAGATCTATGGCTCAACACAATTCTATCTCGGAGGTCTATGGAGAGTTCCTAGGACTTCATGGCTTGATTTTTACTCTGACATGCACTGTCAACTGTGGGACCTTATATAGACAGGTGTGTGCCTTTCCAAATCATGTCCAATCAATTGAATTTACCACAGGTGGACTCCAATGAAGTTCTAGAAACATCTCAAGGATGATCAGTGGAAACAGGATGCACCTGAGCTCAATTTTGAGTGTCATAGCAAACGGCGTGAATACTTATGTACATGTGATATTTTTTTATTTATTTTTTTATACATTTGCAAAAAATTCTAAAAAACTTTTTTCACTTTGTCATTATGGGTTATTGTGTGTAGAATTCTGAGGAAAAAAAGAAAAAAAATAATTTAATCTATTTTGGAATAAGACTGTAACATAACAAAATGTGGATAAAGTGAAACGATGTGAATACTTTCCGGATGCACTGTATATGGAGTGCTTTGGACAGTAGAGCAGCTCAGTGTTTCCCAATCCATTCCTACAGGGCACACTGCCCTGCATGTTTTCATTCCAACCACTGCTCCCAACCTATCATCTGCATCGGTTGTCTGTTCATGATCACTTGAGCATGTTTAAGTGGTGGTTGGAATGAAAACATGCAGGGCAGTGTGCCCTGTAGGAATGGATTGGGAAACACTGGGTAGCTTATAACATTATAGAAATGGTCTACATTGCTCAGAGGGCCCATAGCCACTGTGCTGTACTGAAGGTTATCACATCTTGTTTCTTCCTTTTGTTACGCACTGTAGGTTTTTTATTGTTCTAATTTGAAACACACAGGCCAGCAAGGACATGCATAAAACTCTGCTACAGTTTCAGTGCCATGATTCAATTGAAACAAACAGGAACAGTGATAACATTGGACTGAGAAAGCTTTCCCTGCTTTAAACCCAGAACGAAAGAAAGATTGAAGATTAGGACTACGTATGTGAGTTGCTTTCCTACAGCAGTGTTTCTCAATCCATTCCTACAAGGCACACTGCCCTGCATGTTTTCATTCCAACCACCCCTTAATCATGCTCAAGTGATCATTAACAGATGACCGATGCAGATGATAAGCTGGGAGCGGAGGTTGAAATGAAAATGTCCAGGGCAGCGTGCCCTATAGGAATGGATTGAGAAACACTGGCCTACAGTAACAGATATAGTACCTACAGTACTTTATTGTATACAATCACTTTAGAGCAGCTTTGCCTCTTTCTTTGTTGTACAGAACAACAAATGAATACAAGAAAAAAAAGAATACATATGAAGTTTGATTCGACCGCTGTACCAACTGTACCAGCCTCAATTCCAGACCTTGAAAGTATTTCAGTATTACTGTTTTATAACAATATTTACTATAACTTTATGCACCCTAGCAAACCCCTGTTACAACAAACAGTATTACTTGCCTGATAACGTCAGCTGCAACAAATGCAGCATGAAAACCGTGCCAGTTCTGCCTAAAAAAATGTCAAATATTGATATTTGCAGCAACAGGTACCTGTGAAATGATTTACCTTAGTGCCTCGCTGTCTTGTTATACTATTCTGCCAGCAGCCATACCACCCTGTATCATTCTCATGCTGAACTGTTGAAGTTAAGCAGGGCTGGGCTTGGTTAGAACTTGGAGATCTGGGAACTGTTTAATGCTAGAGGAATTGTTCGTGGGCCAGTAGGGGGCACTCTTCCCTCTGGACCAAATAAAGTCCAATGCACCAGCACAGTGATGGGAGCACTTTGCTGTCTTTTGGATTAGAGACATCATCACACACATGACTAAGCTCTGCATGTATTATCGTTTCTTAAAAAAAGTGCCATGCCATGGCCAATGAGCCTCTCAGAAAGGCCACTGGGCTCATCTGTACTTTTAATTCCCGCTCTGTCCGCATGGCTCACACACTGTCACTGCTTTCCTCCGGAGAGGCCCCAAGACACATTACACATTCAGCAATGCAAAAAGCATAAGCTTACTTAATGCCTCCCAGAAAAGAAAAAACACCAACCAGACATGCATGAGGATACTCTCTTCCATTTCCCATAATGCTGAAATTAGAGCAACATAAGCATGTATTTTACGTGGTCTTCACCAAGCATCAGTAGAACTACTTTTTCCCTCAATGTATTTCGTACAGTTTTATTAGGGGTTATTCCTCTAAAATACATTTAGAGCATTCAAATCTAAAACAATCAAATAAAAAAGGAAAAACATGCCAGCACATATACATAAAAAATGAGTAATCTCACTGTGTTATTGGGATAATATGGTCCCATACAATATAATACAGATATAGACACAAAACAGACACAAAATACATTAACAATACAGTTCGACACCAAAAAGAAAATATATTTAACACAGTATCTAGTATAAAAGTGGTTAAACTTCCAAAGAAACGTATACTGATATGTATTCTGATAATGAATGACAAGGGCTTCAATCACTCTTCAAGGTCTAAAGAGAGGAGGTAATTAAAATAATTTATCTTGTGCATAGGGAGCAGAGCGGAACCTGAGCTGGTGTGCATTTCTGTACTGTACTCAACGAGGACGAAGCATCCCCCTTCCCCTCCACCAACACGGTTCTGGACAGGGTCAACTGCAATCTGCACAAAGTGCAGAGATGGGAGCATGCAACAAGCAGGGAAGTCATTTGGAGTGAGCTGTCAGGACAAAGTATGTGTCTAAGAGTCTGCCATTCGGACACTGTGGTACACCTGTACCAGGGCTCCTAGCCTCCTGTGGGGTGGCACACATTCAACTCAATGATAAGGCTAATGCGGGAGGAAATTATTTGGGCAACTAGCCAAAATAAGGTTACAAGACAACCTTGGTTCAGGAAACCCAGGTTTGGAGGTTGAGTATTTGACTACAGACACCAATGGATCTGGTGACAGGCGATGTAATGACAATGCTGACTCTACTGGCTATTTGTTATTCCATAAAAATCGTACTTGTAGGTTGCTGCTTGGTATTTGACTTTTATTTTTAAAATCAGGGATAGGAAAGCTGAGGTATAATGCAAATCATATCAACCAATCTCAGTTGTATTAAAGTGAATCCAAATATTCTAACAAATGCAAACTTCGGGGATGATTCACGTACATGAATTGCTCAAATATACAATTATGCACAACAAACATGACATTATTAACTCAAAAAGGGTCAATATGTCTAAAGTGCAATCCAACAAGATGAACATTGCAATCATGAGTAATTACAAGCACAATATAGATAATTACACTGATGTCTCTTCCAAAGAATTGCTGGACTTTCATTGGCTAGCCAAATGTGAAGACTGCCATCTATAATCAGTACATTATATGTAATAGGCATCTTTACTCAAAACTGTAATTTGCAAAACCATATTCTTAAAAAAGGAGACCTCACACAAACACGTTCAAGTGTTTAGTTGGTGTGTTGGCATGGGAGATATTAAAAAACTAATGAAAAATGCTCCAGAACCGGCAAAAACAAATGAGACTTAATGATCCTGTCCTTTAATTCTTCCATTTGTCTCTGTTATCACACATAATAAAATAAGGAAAGATCATGAAGTGTATTTATTCAATTAAGGGCAGACATTTGGATAAAAGTGTACATACACTAATTTATACCTTAAGCACTTAAGCAAATAAGTAAAACGTATTTTGTCAACACAGTCAAGTGCGGCCGTAATGCTTCACCTTTTCAGGGAATGGACTTTGAGACTGAAATGCCTTTAACGGCAAATAACGTTTTTATTGTACATTTTAAGCCCCAAATTTCAGCTCAGAAAAGTTTTATTTATGTCAGGCAATAAAATATCAGGATATAAATATAAACATGGTGCACACCCTGCTATATTCTGTGGAAGGCCCCGGTGATAAAATACCTTGTTATGTCTACAGTAGAAAATATGCTTATCAAGCCGCATGTTAATGTAGGCAGTAAATAACGTGATGATCGCACATTGATGGAGGAAATATAACAGCATGATGCAGCTCCAGGATACTGAGATTTAAAAAAAAAAAAAAATTTAAACCTGCAACTGTGAGAATTGAGTTAATGTGACCTGAGTTGGACAGACACAGGCTGGTCAGGGGTAAAACACACACACACACACACACACACACACACACACACACACACACACACACACACACACACACACACACACACAGACACAGACACAGACACACACACACACACACACACACACACACACACACACATGGCAAAAACATGCTTGCCACACATGCACACAAAAATACACCCACCATAGACACCCACATATACACACACAAGCCCGCCACACACACAGACACAGAAACACAGCATAAACATGCTTGCCACACATAGACATAGAACACACACCCACCCACAGACTAGCAATGTTTAATAATAACATTGGATTACGATATGCCACAAGGCACAATGCTTTAATGTAATTTCAGTACCTGCTGGGAGGCTACGAGATGGAAAGAATAAAACACAATGTGGAATACTGAAACAAAAAACTGGATGAAAGCTAATGATTTTTAAACTTTAAAAAAATAGGCTGGCAGGACTTTTTTATTTTTTTTATTTGTTTCATATTTTTTCCAGTTTCTTCTCCCAATTTAGTAGCCAATTACACCCTCTATTTATTTTGATTTACCATCCCCACTCGAGTCCGTTGCTCGTCTCTACGAGGCAAGCTAATTCTCAGAGGGCAGTGAACTCGGGCGGCAGAGTAGTGTAGTGGTTAGGGTACTGGACATGTAACTCAGTGGTTGCTGGTTCAATTCCCAGGTTTTGCACTGCTGTTGTACCCTTGAGCAAGGTACTTAACCTGAATTGCTTCAGTAAGATATCCAGCTGTATAAATGGATTGTATGTAATGAAATGTACACTGTGTAAGTCGCTCTGGATAAGAGCGTCTGCTAAAAATGCCTAAAATATAAATGTAAAAAAATGTCAAACTCCACTTCCCTTCGAGACAGAATTAGTCCACCCACGTTCTGTAGACTCCTTACGTGCTTCATGGTGGACCCGAGCTGGCTCACCCTCCCCCCGCCCCCTGGAGCGGACAGACAAATGCCGCCCCCGATCGGGGCTGATGGGTTTCGAACCGCGTCTCTGACAAGCAGGGCACACTGGACCAGCCAAAATATGGTGCGTTAGACCGCTACGCTATCCGCGGCCCCTTGCTGGCAGGACTTTGAAGTGCAATATGTCTCAGCCTTGTGGCATGCCTTGTAATGGCTTGTGAAATTTTGAGCTCTGAAACACTGACAAATATTTCCTCAAAGCCAAATTTTGACACAATGTATAAAAGCATTAAGCACAGTAACAAGAAACAGAAAAGAAAATGGACAGTATGGTGTGAATGTTTGAGAGAAAATAACACAAAATTAGTACATTTCTTAAAAATATTCCTTAAAAAATAATGATATTATAATGACGTATTAAATGGTGAATCCCATTTGAAGATATATTTGAATGTACAGCAGTTGTACATTCAGACACATTTTGCAACAGATTGATCCGCACCACAAGCAGTCTGGTCAAATGCCACGGCTGTTTTGAGCCAGACTAGGCCTAGGGCGTTTCTGATGGTCTCACTGAGAACATACTTTTCTGTGAATCTTCAGCTGATCAATTGTCACATACAAAAAAAAACAAATTCACATGCGACTTTACTGGATACTGATGACCTCTATGACATCTACGGCGACCTACTCGTGGGGGGGGGTGGAGTCATGACAGGGGCACGTCGTGCTGGAGAACAACCGTTCTTCACTGCTAAGCATTTCCTGATGTATTGTGCCATGTCTCTTTCACCATCTGCCACCATGGATCATATTCTTGAGGCTGCACAATTACTTTCAAAAGCTACTTTGAGAGAGAAAGAAATACCGAGAAATTAAAGAGTGAGACAAAGGGAGAGAGAGAGAGAGATGATGCTGTCCTGATTTACACATGAATTTGGACACACCCTGTTTGGGTGGTAATCTTGGTTTACATCCAAGAGAAACTCTTGAGAAACTCCCTAAAGAGTCTCACCCAGAATGTTTAACACGCTCTGTGATACACACTACAAAATGCAACTATGGCTGGTCTAGAGGAAGATAAAACCCAGAATATGTGTGTGACTGAATATGCCCAAAAATTACAAATATGTCCCATGAGTGGGCCCATTTATATACTGTAGGGTGTGTGCGCTTTAATTACCCTGGCAGGTGTTTACTGACCTAGACTTTATATCACAGAGCTGAGCAATGCTCTACCTTATAACAAATTAAACGAGGGAGTTCCTTACAATAAAAACTTGAGCCAGGCATGCCTTGAAAACCACTACTTGAATACTACTGCATGTAAAATACGTTAAAATATTCTGCCCAGTGACCCTGTTTGGCTTGACCTGAAGAAACTAGCACAAGTATTTTCATGATTTGTTTGCACTGTTAATCTTTGGACTTTAGCTGGAGCTGAAAAGTGACATGTGAACTATGGTACTGTGTCACACTGCACTCCATTTTGGTTTTTCTGGCCTTTTACGCTTGGGATGTGTGTTGAAATTTGTACCAAGCAGGTCTCCAGACAAACGTAAATAACAGAGCCAGGGATGAGGACAGTGGAGGATTTTCACTGGATAAAACTCCCTACTTTCAACATAGAATAGCATATATGCAACCCAAGAACACAGGACTTGGCAGCTGAATTCCACCCTTCACTTATACTAATCGGATATTAAATTGATTTATTTCAGATGGGGGTGCTCATTACAGTTATACCCCCATAAATCAAAGGTAGTGATGTGCAATTAAAATACTTTCAATAACTACATTCATGAAAAAATCACACTAAGATTTTTTGACTGAAGATTCAATCATTTCAGCATATTGCTCCTTCAATGAAAGGTGTTGATCTGTTAACAATCTTCATACCCAACTCTAACATATCACCACAGCTTCACGTTCATTAGAGACAAAATGGCAACAAGTTCAATCCAGTCCAGTCATAGTTCATAGGTGGTTCAAGGCAAGGAGCAGTCTTATCTTTCTCAGACCAGAGATGGAAAAAACAGTTCTACATTTTATTTCTCTCTACTGTTGTAGTGCTTTGTACTTTCAGAAAATATGGTGGATACATACTGTACAAATTGCATCACAAAGGCATAGGACATTTGATCCCATGATAAGAGACAACAACTATTTAAATTGATGCCCCTGAAACAGAAAGTGCAAACACGTGCACATAGCTTTGCAGATTCACTGATAATATGAACAAGAAGCCTGGGAACAAGCTGACAGGCTTTCCTGTGACTCCATGTGTTCTCAGCGGGTGAGTGTGTACGTGTCGTATTTTCTCTTATTCTTCTTCCTTCATCCTAACCTGGGTGAAGCGTAAGCTCTTCTTGCACAGCGTTCTTGATTTTTTTTTCATAGGTATGCCCTGTAACTCAGTCCGCTGAAGACGAGTGACGGGGTGGGAAGAGTAGGGGGGACACAAGAAGCAAGAGCTCTTGGCTTTGATGCTCAGGCCCACTGACGGCGTGTGTGTGTGTGTGTGTGTGTGCACATTTGTGTGTGTGTGTGTGTGCGCACATTTGTGTGAGTGTGAGTGTGTGTGTGAGCGTGTGTCTGTGTGTTTGCGCATGCGTGTTTGTGTGAGTGTGAGTGAGTGTGAGTGCATGTGTGTGTGTGTGTGTGTGTGTGTGTGTGTGTACGAGGGTAAGCCTTATTAAATGGAGGCTGACAAGGAGTAATTATTCTAATGCGATATGTCCCAGACTAAATAGGAGTGGCTGGGATAAGGAATCAGATGCGAGTCATTAATGCTGATGAGAGCTGGATCTGGTGTCGGCAGCTGTCTCCTTCCCAGGTGGGCTGACCCGAACCTGTCTCCTGGGGAATGGTTGGGCATCCGAAGCCCCCAGCAGAGCTGCTCACTGGGCCACGGGTGCTGATGTCTTACACCGGCTAATGAAGGTGCTCTCATTAACCCCTCCTGTCCTCTCATTCGTTTTGGGGGTCTGCCTTGAATGAAGGCAGGCTTTGTATAAGAATACACACACATTAATACACTGTTGGAAATAAAGGCAGGTCACTCTCACCAGTCAGCAGCACAACTGAGAGCAAAGAAGGCGGTAATGAGAGCGCTTTCGGAAACGCAGTTTCATACTTACCGTACCCATGGAAAGAGGCAATAGCTCTGTTACTACTGTACTTCCATAATTCATCTTCAGAGAACATAACATGAACTTAAGAAAGAACTTACGGTCAAGGCTAGGCTTGTACCTCAAGAGGTTGCAGGTTCCATCCCAGCTGATGCACTGCCGTTGTGCACCTGAGTAAGTTATTTGAATATTGTCCTTGAAGCCTGAATTGCTTCAGTACAATGTCCAGCTGTATGAATGGGTTGCATGTAGGAATGCAATCTGTGTAAGTCACTCTGTATACTGATGCTTGCCAACCAAATAAATAATGTAAATAGTATTGGGCTATACTTTTCATCAAATGTCAATCATCATGCCAGCTAATAACTCTTCAAGCTGTTTATTAGACTGAAAAAACAAATTAACTGGAGGAGCCTTTCTAAGAGAAGACCTCCTCTTTCTTGATCAAAACAAAAATCACAGCCTTAATCACTGTCTTAAATTTCACCCTAATTTGACCGGCATGTCTCCATGTACAAATGCTGCTTCAATACAACCCAGGTCTGTGAGCACAATCTCAAATGTTTTCCAGATTCCTTTAGCCAGTACCACTTTCAGTACTGCACAGAACTATGCTGAGGTGATGACTATGCTGAATAAGGCGACGGAAAAACCAGATGACACAAAAATCATCCTTGGTCTTGGATGCTCTGATTTACAGTACGCACATACAATCTGTGCCATTTACCGGTGCAGCTGGACCTGAGCAAAGCAAAGCAAAGTGTAAAAAACAGTAACTGAATGAGGCCATTGTCGTTAAACTGAATATCTTTCCAGCAGTGCAACACATGGTCTGCACTTTATACTGTAGCTCAGCACAACTGGTTGTAACTGAAGAACGATGCTTAAATAGGTGGAAATATAGGTGCAAACGGCAGTTCCAATTCAATACAATGCACATATGGGCTGAAAATATACCTTAAACGTCCATCTTTGTGAAAAGAGCAAACCAGGCACTTAGGTGGAAATTAACGAAGACTGTCACAAATTACCTTGTGTTTTGAGGAAAAAATGCGCTCGTGCAAGTTGTTGATTTGCGTATGAACTAAAACTAATTATGTAAATGAGCACAGCTGCAAAATATATGTTTTATTGCTCCCGCTATTAAAAGCTTGTCCTGCACATGTAGTGATAACAGCTGTTCAAAAATATGGACAGCTAAGCACAGGACAATTCTGACCATGACATGTAAGTTCCACTATAATAAGCCAGAAGCCAGAAGCCATGACACCAGTAGCATGGAAATACTTTAGTGCTGTAGGAATGGCACGTTTGTTCGGTTCCAGGCTATCTTTATCTAATCCAATAGCTATAGCATTGCGTAACTTGTGCAACATAAGTTTTCATTTTCATAATTTTTTCCAGATATCTAAGAGGGACGTTCAAATGAATTTATAATCTCAGATACCAACAATATGTCCTTCCAAAAATAGCGGCCATGTCAATACCCTCATGCCTGGTTTAAAATTAAGACCTGCTTTCCCCACACTTGCACACATGCATTTTTAGCAGTTGTGGCCAGCCTCGTTAAATTGCAAAAGGGAGTGCACGAGCATACGCTCTGCAAAGTCATCACATTTTTTGTTGTCTCACGTTGGGACAAAAATACATAAGCATTAAGACAAATCAGCAAAATTCAGCAGACTCCTTTTTCATTACAAAGAGAGATCACTCAGTCCTCAGGTGGTTTTGCAAATTAGCAAAACAGGGTGCAAATTAGAGGGGTAAGTGGGAGCTTGACCCTCCGAGTGAGGCACGAGCTCCCCTAAATGCATCAAATGTGGGACCCTCTAAAATATTGACCATTTGATTGTGTCACTCTATTTTGGAAGTGCATTTCTGTTTTCTGTATCTCTATAACGATAGAAGGCCTTCAAACTTCAAATAAAAGCATACGAAATATCAACATCAATATGTGGTCTTGTTTCATTATTAAAACTCAACTATTCCTATAATGCTCTTCCAGGTGAGGGCGGAGCTATGACAAACTCACACACAGGGAGAGATTTTTTCCAGCTCTGGGAAAATATATGTAAACTAAATTAAAAAAGTAAAAAAATTTAAAATTTATGTGTAGGTGAATTTAAACATATTAGTACGGCACAGGATTAGTAATGCAATTGTATTCTTTATTTTTACATTTTAAGCTACAGAAAGCTCATTCAACTGATTATTAAAGCATTATTCTACATAAAGGCTCTTGTATTTCTTTTAGAATCCATTCTTAAAGAGAATTACCAATGACCAAAATGACCAAATCAGACCACAAAAATAAGGCACATAATGACGATGAATTTATTGCATAGTTTACATTTTCAGATTTTACAGTGTGCAGCCTCATGCCAATACTAAAAATGCTAACTCTGATCAATTGTCAAGAAACAAATAAGCTCCTGCAGCTACTAATACGACAACATTTTTACATATTTTCAAAAACTAGAGGGAAAAGCATTGAAATAACACCAAACTTGGTGGTGATCATTTTATTCAGCCTTGCTTTTTGAAATAGAAGTCTCCACTCTGCAGAGCTAAACGCTACACTGGACAATCAAGTAGCCCTCTCAATATTCACACCGCATGACACATTGGGCTGTGTGCAGTAACGTTTATTGTGACAGTCACCCTCACAGAACAGCAAAGCTAGGCAGCAGTGCGTAAACGTGCATCTCGGGAGCTTCTCTGGCCGCTTTGGCATTCGCTGTCAAAGATGACAACGCTGACTGAAATGGCCCATTTCTACAATTTGTATACCACACGCCCCTCTTATTACCGCTTCCAACAAACAATGGCCGTGAGCAGGTGGAGAGCAGAGAAAACTGGATTATCTGGTGCTTATCATTCAAGTTATTGATTGTAGCTTTTCAATGCAATTGTTTTTAGCTGAAGTAATGCTCCATGAAAATTCATTTTAATGAAGTAAACAGAGATCACATTGCAGCGCACTCTCAAGATAATCACTGGTGTTGCCGCTTTAACGGAGCATGAGGCAGAGAAAGCCCTTCCTACTGTGCACCCTGGACCGTTGAGGTGGTTATTGTCATTTTCTTATATCACTTATGGACAACTTCTTGTACTTTACAAACTCAAACTGGCACTGAAGAGAACATTTTTCTGCAATGACGCCCTACCTACGGTACCATTTTCGGTAATACTAAGGAATACATTTTCAATATTAATGTGAAGAACACAAAGGATTTGGTAGATCAATACCACATAGTTGGAGTAGATATTGTACAGTAGCTTACCAATGTTCCCAACTAAACTATTAGGACTGAGATAGATTCATTTAGATATACATTTGACATTGTCATTGTTGTGCCTAGTTTCTAACAGTTGCAAAATAACTGTAAGAAGAACGAGATTTAAAATCCACACAAAAATAATAATAATGGCTGAAAAATAGAATGCATGCATTTGTGCATTCTCCATTTTGGGCCCACTCTCACAGGATATGAACCACAATGCAACAGTCATCCCTACATTCTCCTCATCACTCAGATCTATTCAGATCTGGAAACCTGGTTAGCGCTGGCTTCACAGACCATGATACGCTGATGGGGCGGAGCAGAGGCCGATCTCCCATTTGATCCATTTGTCCACCGCTAATGTGCTGGGCTCGAATTCACACTGCTTCTGGTGGTAGTCAGCAAGACTGGTGAACCCCCCACCCCCGCCCCTCCTTCCCCTTTCCCTCACACCCCTATCCCCTGTCCCTCGTCCCTTGCCTTTTCCTCTCTGGTTTCCTGGCCTTCATTAGCAGTAGTTTACATCATCCCTTGTGAAAACATCATGTCACATATTTCAGTATAGACAGTGTAACCTTCAGAAACCTGCTGCCCATGGTACTACGTCTTAATTAGTACCACTGCCACTATCGGAAAGTCTGCCCTGTCTCAATTTGAAAAGACAAAGGGAGGGAGGGAGAGGGGGAGAGAGAGAGAGAGAGAGAGAGAGAGAGAGAGAGAGAGAGAGAGAGAGAGAGAGAGAGAGAGAGAGAGAGAGAGAGAGAGAGAGAGAGAGAGAGAGAGAGAGAGAGAGAGAGAGAGAGAGAGAGAGAGAGAGAGAGAGAGAGAGAGAGAGAGAGAGGCCTAGCAAATTCATACATGTTTTGCCAGTGTGTAACTAACTCTCAGTTTGGCTACTGGTCTAACTGAAAAAGATTTGCGAGGAAGAAACTTAAGATACTTGACTTGGGCAAAGACATCTGAGGGGTTACCACCATTAAGACTATGGAGGGTGCGAAGAGACCCTGCATCTGTGTACACAAAGATTTGGATTCGCTTATACGTATTCGTCTTGAGTGACGTGGGACGAAACAGACTGCACTGCTTTCCTTTGTTTGGAATCCCTTTTTATAGGGACCCCTTGCTCTGTTACACAGTGTTAACTGTAAAATGCAATGAACAAATGCTGCAAAAATGTGGGCGCTTTTAAAACACTGTGCTTCTAATCTGGGGAAAAGTCAGCTGATTGATAAATGTATTTTTTAATCAGCTGATATTTATATGTTAATTTATTTTATTGCTCCTTAGCCCTCATTTGAAAACTTCCACTGCAGTGTTGCCATTTCATATTGTGAAATAAATGTCTGAATTATTATAGATTAACTAGTTTTGCATTATCTTTGATTAATACACAAGCAGAAGAAAATAATACAAAGGCAAAATACACCTATAGTAGGTGTGTATGGTATATTGTACATCATAATAATAATAATAATAATAATAATACAAATACTAAAAAGTTAGGCTATGTTCTCATGAGACTATGTTCACATGTAATAAAATAGCTGACATATTAATTAAATCTACACAGCCATTATTTAATTTAAATTAAATAGTGACCCTATAAATCATCAAACTGCACATTAGCATTATTAATTATAATGGCGGTTTATAAACTATTATCATTAGTATAACAGGCAT
This sequence comes from Aldrovandia affinis, assembly GCA_029706075.1. NCBI lineage: Eukaryota > Metazoa > Chordata > Actinopteri > Notacanthiformes > Halosauridae > Aldrovandia > Aldrovandia affinis. The sequence continues at coordinate 2,568,274 of JAINUG010000093.1, read as the reverse complement.
CCATTACAATGGAAAATGACATATTGATAAAATATGATGTCTCTTTACCCTTTCTTTGTCTGGGTAAAAGATCAGACAAATGAGAGAACACAGTTTTACTTTGGACAAGTTGGGCTCAGGCAAGATTACACAAACAAACATTCAATAGGCTGGAAAAATAACTTGGCATTAAACAACCACAACAGCCTACAGAAAATGAGTCTACATTTGTCATGCAGGTCAATACCCAAGAAGGTGTTACTGTCACAACATTAATTTCATGTAATCGCCTGGCCTAATGACGTGTACGTCTGCAGGTGATGTCAATTAACTACTTGAATATGATGTATATATCTAACTCTACCTCTGTATGCTTGATGTTATACTGATGATGGTCATTTGACCGAAACGTCTGTCGCTTTTGTCTATTAAAAGACTTTAAATTAAACATTGAGCCTTCGCCTCGTTTGGGATATTCCCTCTTCTACACACAGTGTTCCACCTTCATTCATGTCATTAAGAAGAAAATTTCACTTGATTTGTGGTATAGTATAAAATATGTATATTACATGCACATGAAAATCATATGCATATGAAATTATATGAAATGTAGGTTACAGGAAAAATTGTGGGATAAGCTGAATAACATGCAACAATTCTACAATGCATAGGCACACCACAGAAACATGCATTACTACATGACATTACATCAGTCTACTTATCACAGGGCCCAATCAATGAACCTGCTGCTCCACATAGTTAGTAAGTTTGCCTTCTTCAGTATTCAAAATTATAGCCAACTCCTTTCACATCTGTGTCTTTTCCCCTCTATCAATAATGAACAAGAAGCTGTCATTTATTTATGAATAATTCAAGCTCAGATAATCAAATGTTGAAAGAGCTCCAAACGCAAACTGACAAAAAGATGGCAAAGCTAACATCTTATAAAAAGACATCTGTTCACATCACATGCCTCTGAGCATCGGAGCCACGGCAAACTTGTTCTGCGTGAAGATTCATCCACTTAAATATCCACTTAGGCGGGTTCTGTGATGCTATTTGTTTTTAAGATCTCCGAGCTGCTTTTTACCATGAGGAGATGGGCTGGGCCGCCATTTTTTGGACGACAGATAAATATGCGCCCAAAAAGCCAAAAGAAACACCCTTTAGGCTTTGGTCGGTACAATAAAATGACTGTCAAAAACAAATAAAACGTCAATTTAATAGCTGTTTGGCCTACGGTTTATGTTAAAGAAGGGTTCCCTCATTTGCATTACAAAGCTTATTTGCATAATCCAGCTAATTAAACCTCCACCATGGCAGCAGTGATGGGGTTAACAGTGTGCGACTGTTAATTGGAAGTGGAGTGACCTGCTCAGGCAGTGATGGGAACACCGTTGTTCACATGACTAGAGACTGGAAGCTGATATCCAGGGTTACTGATGATCCGTGTCTGCTATCGGCACCCCAGGAAGTTATATAATCCAGCACCTCGCCCTCAACAGCGCATTCCTGCAGCCAGAGGCCATGACCCTTGACCCATCCCCGCCCCCATCCCTCCACACTCCCACCGCAAACTGCCAATGCAGCTGTCCCTGAGAAAAGACCCACGTTTGTGACATGCCAGCACTTATTTGCTATGTTTGCTTATTTTAAATTGGTTAAATTTGAAAGCACTAAAATGATTAAAATTGTATCAAGACAGAGACAAAAGTTAGACAGTGATACTTGTGAAACTACTATTTAATTCAAATAAAATTCACAAAGTAAAACCAACATTAAATGTGATGATTTAATATCTCTACACAAGGAAAACAAGAAAGCAGAGACTATCACTTACTCAATGGAGATTAAACATCTGAATACATCTCCATTATCTATGTAATTTAAAAATGTGTAAATGAGTATTTTTTTACAAATAGTTGCATTACAATATTCTTAATGACTAATAATGCTCATTACATATTGAGATAATTGTGAGAAAAAAAAATATTTATTGTCTTAATATATATTTTTTTCAGAAATATTTTCCATGAACATTTCTGTCGTGTAGTCTGAGTATAGGTAAATTACTCTTTCCAAAATCTTTAAAGAAACATGAAAATATTTCAACACTGAAAATAGGACTCCGTATATTGTAAAATAACACAAATGCATTTAAATGAATAAGCAGAAAAATATCATATGCCAACTGTGTATCTGATGAGTCTTAAACTATATTTATTATGGAGTAGTATATATATATACACACACACAAACACACACTCTCATAAATACATTCAATCTAAGAAATGGATGCTCAAAAATGATGTCCCCCCAAAAAATCACATTGCTGATCATACAGAGATACTCCATGTCTCTTTTAAAATTCAAATCAAACAGACGAAGGGATGTGAAAATTTGAAAATTTGAATACATTACTTCATTTCCGTGTGATTTCCTTATACGTCTGTCATATTGGGGAGAAAAATCTAATTCATTTGACAGAGCTCTGCTCTGCAAAGCTGACATTTACAATAATGTAATTTAATTAAACCGAAGACTTTTTGATTTTAATAGGTGATAAAGAAAGGAGAGGCACTGTGGCAGGAATGTCACATTAGCCAGTCTGGTGAAAATAACCCGGCCGAACATCAACTTCAATTCAATCATTGCTGCCGGGGCGAATTAACACTGCCATGCAAGTAGCCTGGTCAGAGTGCAGGTACCAGCTTTCCTGACTAATCAGGAAATGAGGGCAGCGCTGAAAAAAAAAAAAAAAAGTCCCATCCAAACACTGGGCAGAGTGATTGAGAAGTGAGATATTTCAGAAAGGTTTTTTTTGGTCACATTTAGTCTTGATATAAAAAAACAACAAATGATGATGGATTACAATTCTGATGTCAAATAATATGAGGAGTAAAAACACTGAAGTTATTTGAAGCTGCTGTACACATCTCTATAAACAAATAAACCAAATAAAACTATTTTTTTAATTTTATTTTGTACTTTTAGTATTATTTGTACTTTATTAGTTCCACCTTTAAAATCAATTCACCTTTTATAATCTACACCTACACCATGTTTAAATTATTTGAAAATGTACTGATCCAATGAGCAATATATTCAGTGATTTGCAGGTTAGATACGTAAAATGAAAATCAGTAAATGTTGGATCTGCCTAATTCATGGTCATCATCGACACCTCACTACAATAAATTAAGTTTTGGGACCGGAGTCACGCCCTGCCCTCCCCCTCCCACCCCCAATCAGCGATCCACCCCAAATAAACCCCCCTGCCCTGCGCCATGCAATTTTACACCCTTCATTTTGCTTCCCTATCGCCACCAGTGAATGCTTGCAGGGGTCCCTAAATGTAATCCTGTTACCACAGGGGCCCGGTCGTGTGGGGAGCCTCACAGATTAACACAGCAGACTTTATCAAATTTACAACCAGCCGCACAGACATCTGCCCTACTTTCAACAGTTAATGCAAAAGGAACTAATCTGGTTAAGAGTGCAGGGCCGGTTCATGTATCTGGGCGTCCAGGACTACCGAAGCTGTCACATCTCTTCTTGCGAGTGTTTGCTGAATTGAACTGTCAGCCTTCCACTTACTGCTTGTTAGGGGTAACAAGCCCTACCACTGATAGCACTAATGAGGTACTGAAGGCATTGCAGAAGGCATGCAGGTCCCAGGGATCGCTAACCCGCCGCTGCTAGTCTGCAGCGTACGTATGTCTCCTAAAGCAGCCTGCCCTACCTTTCCCTCACTGAAAACAGGAGGTGGTTGTACAACTAGTGGGAATACTTCCAGCAGAGACAAGGGGAGATGCTGTGAGCCACGGCAAGCAGCGACAAAAAAAGGGGGTACCGTCTTGAGCAGACAGCCGCTTCCATCCCTGAAACGAACTCTGAAGCACTGGATACATTTGTGTTTGCGCTTTGTTTTTCCCGTCACCTCTACCCTTTGGCGAGTGGGGACTGCTCAAAGGCTCTCTTGTGTTTCCAACAATTCATTATTCGTGACGCTTTGGTTTAATTCCAATTACCCTGTTAATTATAAATCGCATGCTCTGTGATTGGGGGTTCATTTTGACTCCAATCCTCTTGCTAGGCAATTAATTCTCAAACTGTAGGCTGTTTATTTAAAAAATAAATGACGCATTTAAAACAACAAAAACATTTTTTGTGTTTTTTTCCCCCCGGCCCTGAAGTTTAACGCTGATTTTAATGGCTGATCACATGGATGGCCACTATATGGGCCCATTTTATGAACAGTGAGGGAGCGGAGCACACTACACCCACATGGGCAACTCACACAGATCACTGGGGGCAGGGAAGTGTGACACATGCAGCTATCCACTCTTAAAGTTGTGCCAGACCTTGTCGACTCGAGGAGAGCTGCTAAATTGACCGTTAATAGAACTGTGTAGATTTTTAGGCTTGTCTGACAAGACACGTTAAAAATGCACTCAAAATGTCAGTGGAGGGGCACGTGACAAAACAAGGGGGAGAAAAATATTAAATCGCAGGCTCCTTTCATATTTGTGTGGTATTTGGCCCTTTGCAAAAAAAGCTAATGGTTAGTGATAATTGGTGATAATGTATCCAGGTTACATTTTTGTGCTCTGCTCATTTGTCACTAAAAGAGGCTGGAATTAGTTTAGTACATGCAGGTGTCTAATGAGGGGATACAGGCGTTGGAATGGAATGGCCACGGCTATACGATACAGTCTTATTGTTGTTTGAAGAGCATGAGGTCACATATAACACAATATGAAAATCTGTTTCGGTGTTGTCAACACTTCATAGTAACCCGATCAGGACTGGTCATGCAAAGCAGATCCATTCAGCATCCGCCTGAACCCCACTGCCTGGCTGGCCGTGTTTCATGTTGGTGTTATATTACGGGGGGGATGACATTAAGTCACTTGGCTTCCAGAGCGCAAACAGGCGAATGTTGTCTTTACGTGCTATCCTCTGCCCCTCTCCGGTGCCACGGCTCAGAAGTGGTGCTGCGCGGGGGTGGGGTGGCAGTAACCTTTGGCATGTGCACCCGTCACCCAGGGGACATCCTGCGGCCCAGTCTGTCAACTCCCTCCCCTCTCTGCCCCCTCGCCCCTTCCATGCCCACCCTACTCCGCCTCCTTTTGTGATGACATTCTTCAAGAGCCAGCCAGGCTGGGGGGCCATGCCTTGCCCTGCCCACCCACGTGCCCGAGCAAGTAGTCGCTTAATTAAAAGCCCCTGCTGCATTGTTTATGTGACCGGTGGCTGTTGAACGGAGGCGCTGTCATACCGGGCCCAGCCAGCAAGTTTGCAAGGGGTGGAAAAACACTGCAAGAAAGGAGCCCCGGGACTGCAGCTGACATGCTGTCTTTGTCTGCGGATGGAATTTCCACAATTTAAAAATACACTCCACCTCATTACAGAGCTGCCCTTAGGAGGCAAGCTGTCCGTATGGGCTAATAAGGTATGTGTTACAGCAAGGGTGATTTTAATAGGGTTTAATGTATGCGGGGGCCTGCGATAAAGTGACATTATGTGTGTTGAACAGCAGCCAAAATGATTTTTTGCGACGGTCTGTTGCTGGCCTCTTATTTTTTCCTTTTCTTCTTATTGTCTTTCCTTTAAATGCATTTTCTAGATTTGACCATCCCAAAACACACACACACAAAAAGGACAGGAATACATATGTTATTATACATTTGTGGTGGAATACCACTGGTCTACAGAATGAACAGAACTAATAAGAGGGAAAAAAAGGAAAAATCCCAAGTAATGTCAGAGCTTCTTGTGAAAAACCTTTAACTGCGAACGAGTTTTAGTTCGCTCACGTCATTTCCTTTCATCAATCCAAACCACAAACACACTTTGTCTGGACAAGGGTTGACAGGCATGAAAAAATATACAGGAGCACCAGGTTTACACAAGGACACGAAAGCTTAGCCCTAAGCCACACACACACACACACACAACAAACACACATACACCACAACTACAAAAAACGTAATAGGGGGTGTGGCAATGAAAACAGTCGGCGCTATGCAAGTTTGGTGTCAAATAATGAGTTTGCGTTAACGTCCAACTAGGCCACCTCTTAACGCAAACGCTGGTGCTCTGTGCAATTTGGTGACTTTATTGATGCGCACATATGAACATAAGGTTGTCTGAAATCACATGAGAATGTTTTGTGAATATTGTGAATTTCCCCCCACGTTGAGGAAAATCGTCCAATCCATGGGTAACTTGCAAGTGTAATCAATTAAGCTAAAAACTATTTCACCACAGCTTGTGGTTATTCAATGCACGGACATGAAAGACTGAAGCCAGCAGGCCATCCATCGCTACCATTCAGTAAGATACACCTGTTAAATAAATATATGTTTGTATGCACATTGTTTTTCTTATGTGAAAGGGTTTTATTCTTTCCATTTGCACTAAAGAAAATGGAGTACATAATTGGATGAGTGATACCCTGGGTTTGGTAGCTGGTGTTGGCCAGACGGCTATCAGTTCGGCTGTACATGCAGTTTCTTCCAGTCTTGTCCAACATGCAAATTAGTTTATTACTTTTCCTACACCCGACAGCCAGCAGAGAACTAAACAGGATTTGTATACGCAATGTGGATTCCCTGGGGTCTTGGGTGGCATTGACTGCACACATGTGCAGTTGCACGCACCATCTGACGACGGTATAATTTATGTGAATCGTATAATATATATGTAATATGTAATATCCAGGTGGTTTGTGATGCACACTCCAGGGTGACGCATGTAGGCCTACTGCATGACGAACATAAATGAAACAGGCCTAGTTGCAGTTGTGAGTTTTTTTATTTATTGCTTTCCATTTAACAATTCCATTAAATTAGAAGAAAATAAATGTTGTTTTTTAAGTTGGAAAGCCTACAAATAAGGAAAAAAAGAGATGGTGAAATAAAACACTTTCACTTTAATGTGCGCCTTGTTTTCCCCGATTCCCGCCAACTTTTCCGCACCTCCAGCACAAGCAAATTGCTCTCCTCTTTTGAGAAGTGCTCCTGGCGCAGCGGCGCAAAACTGTCATCCGTGTCAGGAAATTGCCAATTTGCTATAGCAATAGCGCACTGGTATTTAAAGGGATAGAAAAATAGGTGTTCTGATTGGCCATTATGAAACCAACCCCCCACCACACCCACATGTATTTTTTTCAAATTAATCCAACCTCTTTTACAACTGCGCCGGAGATGCGCTATCATCCTAAATCACGAAATTACCGAAATTGCATTAGACACGCCCTAAAGCGCCACCGTCCTCACTTTGCGTCTGCGTTACCGACACCGTCCTGATTCACCAAATTAGGGGCCATATTGTGGTATTAAACATCTCAATCTTTTTTTCAGCAAAGTTGAATAAACACAACCAGTTTTAAGCATAGGTCCTTCCTCCGACAATCAACCAATCTACATGTAAATACCATTGGGTAATAAACAATATCCTGCCATTCTAGACAACAGATACATTATTTACATAGAAAAGAAACATTGTTTTTTTAAGTTGGAAAGCCTACAAATAAGGAAAAAAAGAGATGGTAAAATAAAACACTTTCTTTTAACAATGTAGGTCTCAAAATATAAACTAAAATCATGAAAATAACAAATTAATGTGCGCCTTGTTTTCCCCCTCTGATTCGCGCGCCAACTTTTCCGCACCTAACGCACAAGCAAATTGCTTTCCTGGCGCAGCCGCACAAAACTGTCATCCATGTCAGGAAATTGCCAATTTGCTATAGCACTGGCATTTAAAGGGATAGAAAATAGGTGTTCTGATTGGCCATTATGAAACCAAACCCCCACCACATCCACATGTATTTTTAAAAAAGTTAATCCAACCTCTGCGCCGGAGGTGCGCTATCGTCCTAAGTCACGAAATTACCGGAATTGCGTTAGACACGCCCTAAAGCGCCACCGTCCTCACTTTGCGTCTGTGTTACCGACACCGTCCTGATTCACCAAATTAGGGCCCAAAATGTGAATCGGGGCTGGAAACATAGCTTTTCTGAGCCATAGCTTCCTCGCTTTTCTGCTGAAGCGTGGTGGTGTTATTCTATCATTTATAAAGTGCCTTGTTAGTATATTTTTTGTGCTGCTGCTTTGTAAACCAATACAGAGTCCTGCTGGGTGTGCCAGCAGGTTACGATAAGAGGCCGTTCAAAAAAGCTCCGGCCGTCAACAGAGCCTACCGCCTCGCCCTGCCACCTTCCCTACCTGCTGTCCCCAGCCGCTCCCTGGAAACTTGGCAGCAGATGTTGCCGCACTAAGTTGGCTCTGAAGTGCATCTCCCACTCCCCATTCTCACCAACAACACAGTCAAACCACATTAGATCTCTTTATTTGTGCCTCGGGCAAGTTTGGCAGTGCAGCTGTGTCCACCCCCGCTCTACCTTTGGTGTTGAAGGCCCTCAGGCGGTAAATGTGAGACCAAAAAACCACTCCGTCGCTTCGAAACTACATCTGCTGACAATCCAGCAGTCTGGTTGCAGGCGGGTAGGGACCCGGGGTCTCTGCACGGAACAGATGTCTGCGACAACCTGCTTCCTTGCACCTGTATGAGTCCCTGTTGCCCCCGTGGATTCGCTGCTGAAAAATTAATAACCCCGGAGGGTTCCTGTCCGCCATCAAAGGCCCCTGCGCCGGAGTGGGGTGGGGGGTGGGTGGGGGGTACGCAGCCACCCCGCCTCACCGCACCCCGACGGGGACTCCTCAGGCTTTGATAGCTCCCCACATCCACAAAGCGGTACTTGATCAAGGACTTGAAAGTCTGCGGCCCCAGTTCTCTCGCCTAAATGAAGGATGCCAGGGCCCCTGTTGGCGGACCCATGATGCACTTCCACAGCCCTCGGTCGCTGATCGGTCGAGATTGCTTTGTTCTATGTTTTTATACCACCCCCCCCCCACACACACACAAACACAAGAAAATCGGTCAGACTAACAGGCATAGGACCACTGTTTAAAAAACGGAAAACAAAAATGCTTCTCGTCCACTCTGTCACATACCCTGTCTGTACTGTCTCCGTCTTTTAGAATGGGGATAAACAAATACTGAATCCTATTGCCGTTTACAGACCTGAAACAATGTAATTTGTTATTTTGATTGAATTGCCTGCACAATTATTTTTTTATCCTTGCTTCCCCCCCAATAATTGTCATTTGTTCTACCTCGGAATAACATTTTCTCACAAAACATGACTGCAATAATCAAATATCTAGTTATCATGAGACATATTTTCAAGTACCAAATTGTACAAAAATATATGAGGTGCACACTCACACACCATCTTAATTATATATAACATAATATATTAATAAGAGTAACACTTATCCCAACAGCAGGACCTAACATGCAGTGTTCATGATCTTGTAGCTGTAACTGAGATTTGAGACTTGCCCCAAGTTCATAAAAAATCACCCCTCACACAGTATGATCTGTCTCACAGCCAGCTGGATCACCCAATCCTTTTCCACACACACACAAAAGGGAGCTTTATTCCTCCTGAATATGCAGTGCCTGATGTTGCATCACAGGTCATTACCCTGTGCTCACTCGCAAACAAGGCAAATCAAGGCTAGGCAGAAAGGAACAGCACGTACAGCAGAGCTATAGAAAAGTTGTTGTGTAGAGTTGTGTAGAGTTTCTGAAAAAAGTTTCAATATAGTTTTTTTCCACTGGTGTCACTTTGACAGAGATGCAGTACCACACACAACAACCTAAAATGTATTTTCATTTAAAAGAAGTCAGATATTTGTCCCCACTCCCCCTATTTGCGCCAATAAAGAGGCTGAAATATCAACATCCTGTCTCTGAGAGCTAGATATCTACACCCATATAAGGGCATGCCTGTCACACCCTGCTGTGAGCTTCTCCAGCTGTAGGTCACATGACCAGATTGGGTAACAGAAATGTAAAATCGCAATGCTTCTAGAAACTTCCTCTTCTCTGAAGCTACGCAATTGCCCTGCTTGCAAAAACTGCATCCTGTACTGAATGCACAAGGTGTTGCAGACAGGAGTTTTTTCTTGTTTGTAAGTTTTTATTTTATTTTATTTTCATATATGAGTGAAATTTTCAAAATAAACCAAAAAATCATCCGTTTTGTTGCTGCTTTCACTTCCTGCTTACTGTGGGTTTCGTTTGTGTGATCTACTATAGAATCTTCTCAGTGGCTTACCTTATCTGCCGTTGTTGGTCGCATGAGAGAAACTCGGTCATACTGCCGCCGCAGTAAAGCCCACAGCGCATCGAGACGGCCCTGAACAGACAAAAAAAAAAACAGGTCACTGTTAAAGATACATACAGTATTCAACCCCATGCACATTGGGGATGTACTAGGCTTTACAGATCTAATTTACTGGAAACATTCATTTAAAGGAATGCTTTTTCTCAGTACAGAGTGTACTATTTACACCTTAATTTGCCTTTTGGACTCACCTTAATAGGGAATACAATTTGGACTGACCTTGATTGGAGTGTACCATTTGGACTCCTGGTGTTGGTAAGTGGTGGTGGATCTCTGGGGTTTTCTCATAATGGACTCCTCCACTTCCTCTGGCACTGAGATCACAGCGTTTTTAGCTTTCTCTAGTCTCGCCCCCTCCTCTGTGGATCCCTTTTCCCCCCAACGAACCTGTACCAATAACCACAGACCCATTCAGAGCAAAGACCTCTCTACAAAGTCATCTACAAATGACAAGGACATTAATTCGTTATATTATAAGAACACTTGTAACTGCTTCATGTGCCTGATGTAATCTGAATCAGCAATGGAATCTAAAAATTAATTTGGTCTGCTGTACAACTCATACATTTATGACCGCTACTGTATGTAATCTGAATTAACAATAGAGAATTCCACATGGAGCGCAAGTGTCCATGTGTATCAGTAGGCGTGAAGTACAGGCAGGTCCGCGAAGATATTGGTGTTTTGGAGATTTGGAGAGAACTCAAAACTGCCATAATCTCAAAAACAAACACGTTCTTAAAACTTCACAGCATCTTGTGCATCAGAGTTTTTTCCCTAGTTTTTAATTAATCACATCTGTTGCAATGGTAAATCCACCAGTCCATCCATAGGAGAAGTAATTAATTAACAACACAATTTCCAAGCTGTAGGTTAAGCCTTTACAATGCATAACAGATTTATTGTATCACCTCTGGATATCCCTACAGAAAATTCTGGATTAATAAAACATTCCGCTGCCGCTTCTGCACGCATGTCGGTGCGTGTTTCCACTAAAACAGAAGAACAGGTTGATCTTAAGAGTAGTCGTTCCCCTGATCTGCTAGGGGACCCTCAGAAATGGAGATGGGATGTCTGGGAGAATAAAGACTCTCAACCTGAGGAGGGGGGGGATGCACATCGAGGCCTTGGGCACTCGTGGGAAACTCCAGGGGTAACATTCCCCCCCAGGTGACACCAGCTTCTCCAGGGTGCTTTTGGAGGAGGTGCAGTGGACACAGGGGAGCCGGGCGGCTCTTTAAACTGTGTTCCCTTTGAGGGGAGGGGGGAGCCCAACAGAAAACTGAACAAAGGGGGCTGACAGCCTCAAAGTTTCTCCCCATGAATTCATTAGACTGGCAGCGTCCTTCAATCGTTGATCCTGGCGGTGATTTTAGACAATCAGACTCCGCGGCCAGGATGAGATGGCAGGGGCCTGTCACGTCAAAGCCGTCAACATCACCGTTGTGCCGAAGAGCGAGCAGGGCGCCCTGCTGTATTTGAGGAGACTTCTCACCGGCTCGCCAAGGAAACCTTCAGCGATCTGAGCCCTGACATCACCATCTATTGTAGCTCTGAGCCGCTGAGGGCCTTTGTTCTAGCGAGAAGAGAACTGTATGCTCTTTTGGCCCACGCAAACCAGCTGTTGGTGTATCAGGTTGGTCATATGTACCTTCAGGGCCCTATTTAGTCAATGGACCCATATGTAAATCCATTATTTTAGATTTTAGATTTTTCTTCGGCGACCCTGTGAGTGAGACAAGCTGGTCCAACACCACAAATTCACTGTTTGCAATCAGCAGCACCCAAGGTCACGGGCTCATCCTCGTTTTCAAGGCAACAGGAACTGGCAGCAAGGGTAGTCAAAAAATCCTCATTTGCATATCTAAAGAGCCCTGACAAACGCAGAGCCAAACCGTATCAGATGCGCTAGCGGGCCTCCTGAATACAGAGGCCACGGGGTGTCATGGGGCATTAGCAGGTAAGTGAAAGAGCTGAAGTCGAAGGGTTCGGCGTTAACCTCCATGCGCTTTATTCCTCCCGCTCCTCTTCCCCCATAGTACGAGGCGTCCACTGTGGGCCACCTCTTCTTTGGCAGCGGATCCTCCTCCAGGTCCTTCACGCATTAAGACAACAATGAGAAACTGTCATCGTTAAAAACCCACCTGGGACCACATGCCCCTCGCAATGAAGATGAAGACATACGTACAGTAATCCCCCTGATTGTAGAGGATAATTTTTTTTTTTAAGTTACAGTACAGGGCAATATGATGTGAATCGGAACTGAAGTGCGGGAATGTTTCATTACGGCTCTCTCTGAGGACTATGAACGCCTCTTGAACTTTGATTTGTTAGGGCTGCCTGCACTGATGCGAACAAGGACGGATAGATGAATGGCCACCTTCTTCAGCACATGGAACGAAGCTGGAGAGCGCCGTATTATGGGGGAAAGGAGGAGTCTTAGACCAGGGTTCTTGAACTACTTCTTAGGGGCCAGATTTTTTTTTTTAATGTTGCATAGGGGCCAAACATTTATAAAACAATGTATGAATAAGATGGTAATCTGCATATGCATAGCCATTACATTACATTCTGTTGGAGGTATATGGGAGGTATGCTAAAACTGAGCAGCCGCTGATCTGGACATCAAGTGATTTAATGTCCAAAAGTACATCAGTGGCAGGCCACTTTTAATAACTGTCCACCAGACCACCAGTTGAATAGCTGTCTTAGACCATTTCCACTCCAAAAATGCTAAAGTCAACAGAACAGGAAGAGTATAAATAAATAAATAAATAGAAATAGGCCCAGCTACATTTTTGGAAAACAAGTTGAAAAATCTACTCACGGGTTCAGGAGTAGGCGGGGGTGGGGGAGGAGGGTCTTTGATAACCTGAAATAGAATAAAAAAGGAGCGATCAGCAGAAGGCATTGGGAGACTGCTGCGCCAACCTGATGCTGCGAGAAAAGGAGGGAAGTGCTGTGTAGCAGGTGTCAGTAACCCTGGCAGGTCTCACTTCTCAAATTGACAATCGGAGCTCGCGGTTCCCCAATGGCTGATTATGAGGAGGTGTCTGTAAACCAACACCGGGGCCCCCGGTGCACAGTTACAAAATAAATAAATAAATAATATTAAAAGCTCAAAATCAACTTGTTGACAGGGAGTCTTCAGGGTGAGCATGGCTGCCCATTTATCTCTTAATTAATTGGACGAGGTTCAGCGCTTCCAAGCAATCCCCAATCATAAAGTCCTAAGGAGTTAATTAGTTTCAATCAGATGCAGAGGGGAGGCTGTGCTCCAGACCTCGTCTGGTAGATGAGTGCTTAGGCTCGAGCAGCAGCACAACACACACACACACACATGCACACACACACACACACACACACAGCACACACATAACCACACTCGCAAACACACGTAATCACATACACACACACACACGCACACACAACATGCGCATGTATGCAAACACACTCAAAGGCTCACGCACACAAGTGTACACACACATCTCTCCTGTTAGGGGTGAAATGAAACTGAGAAACCAGATTGTCCCATCAGGACCATCATTGTCAACACCCCTACATGGAGCTTCAAATATGAGATGTGCTCACCTTTTCACATTCGCATTCACAGCCTTGACTGAGCTGTGCCACTGAACAGTCAACAGGGTGGTTTATTTCAGGAAAATGAAGCCACATCTGCACCAGAGTTGCATTTTCACGATTGGAACTGTTAGAAAGACCTAAAGATCCGATGAGGGCACGGCTGTGTTTCATGATGGTTTCATGTGAAGGCGTGTCCAGCTGAATAATTGCACCCAGCACACTTAATCCGTTAGCTTACAATTTGGAGATCTACAACATTGTCCACAGAGCTGCCTGCGATCCTTCAATCCCTCCACTCTCCGGGGAGGAGCACCCTGGCAAGCAGGCCTTTAGTGCATTAATGAAAGATGGATATACTATCAAAACAGGTTATGCATTTACCAAATAATTTTTCTAAAAAACATAGTTTTTAATTACATATCGACATAGCGACATAATTACATATCATAGGCAAAACAGCTATTTCACTCACATTAAATAACTCTGATACAATTACACAGCCAATATACTGTTGTCATTATTATAATAGAAAATAATCATTTAGGATTAATTAATTACTCTTTGACTTGTAGCTAACTGTTGGCAAATCCTGTAATATCTATTAGTCAGCTCTGGGTACAATGATTAACATAATTTTAGACAGACCTTAGACTGAAGGATTATCTCTTTTATTAAGTAATTAAGGGGCAGATTTATATTCCCGGACATATTGTGGGATAAATAAAACATTATTCAAATGACACGTTCTACTGTAAGGTTTTCGAAGTGCCGAGAGAGGTGATAGAGACACACACCCCCTCCACCCCCAACCCTGCCGTTAAAGTGCGTGCTGTAATTAAAAACTAAAATCATAGAGTACTTAGCCATCTGACGGTAGTCCAGGACACCAACACAAGCCCTGAACAATCCGGAGCCCTCCCTTATGTCGTAATTCCCATATGGCTGTTCCGTAATTGTACAATTGGATTTTATAATCTATTCCTTCCCCAGCCCCCCCCTCCCCAAAAAACAAAATATAAAAAAATAAAATAAAGCATGCCATGTTGTGTCAAGCTGTTTTCCAGCTTAATATGACAGCAGATAAGTGGCGGGTAGGATATTTAAAAATGGAAATAATGTTATTTCAATGACACCTTGAGTTAACCTCCTGTGGCTCGGCCTACTTGTAATAATTAAAATAGCCTAATTCTACTGAAACATGTCTGCTTTCTGCTGTCTGGTTTTGGCACTAACAATGTACAAGAGGCAAGGCTTGTAAACAGGAAATAAAACATAAATATAAACAGGAAAATGCGGAAAGAGTGGTCTACTTGGTCTCCTGTGAAGAAACGTATGAAATATGAGCTCAATTTATAACAAATGAGTCTCTGGCAGACAGCGGATGGCTCGACACCAGGTTTAAACTGGTGTCACATCACAATAGTAATGATAAACAGATTTTTACAACTTTTTTACATTTCATTCAAAAGGTATTATAAAAACATGTAAAAAAAACAGTTTATCATTACTATTGTGCTGTGACACCATAGTAGAAATTCCGTTTGAAAATAACATAAAACACAGTCATTCTCACGTTCAACCACACTGCCTCAAACATAATTTCCAAATGGGTACGAGTGTATGGATAGAGGGAGATAGTCGTTAGCCTACAGACAAACTTTAACAGGAGCAAGAGAGGGGAAGAGAGAGAGTATGCTGTGCTGTATTACTGATTGCTCAAACCAGCACCATCTAGTTTAAATATTAACAACACACACATGGTCCTCCTGTTCTCTAAGTCCCCGGCGGACCAAAGCAGCCACCCCTCTACCAAGATAAACACAGTCGCATCCAGAGATGCTGCGGGGCATTTACATTTTAATGCGTTTGTTGGTTTTCCAAAATATGCTCCCATCCCATCCAGGATGAAGTCCCAAATGGTTCTCAAAGAGAAGTGGCTTGTATTATTTCATACATCGCTGCTGTATATTTCAGCCTGTCAGGTTACAGAAACAGAAGAGATTCCCGCGGCCCATCTGCAGCTGTTGCTGTGGCACAGAGTGAGAGGTTTTTTCAGAGTTTCTCAGCTGTGTCCGTTTGGGCCACAAAAACCTCCTCCGCTTCAAACAATTTAGCAGAAAGAGGAAATGTTCTATGCATTTCAAACATTGTTTGGTAAATATTTATATATCAACGAGAACAATTAATGAGTTTACAGACAGGATAGAACATCTGAAAAACATTAGGTTGATTTGAGTTAGCTAGAAAGATATTGTTAACATATAAGATTTTTAAGATTTCTAGCACAGTGTATTTGCTACTATTCAGTTATATTGCTGCACCTTACTATTTTTTTAATTATTTTATTTCTGTTATACTCACCACTTATCATTTTAATATTTTGTTCCATTGGTTTGCGATCATTTTTCTGTTATGCACTTACTAAGAAATAATGCAATTATAAGTGCTATAATAAACAACATTTGATTGATTTATTAATTGATTAAATATGCTCTTCTATGAGACTTCTGTTTGTTTTCCCAGATGTAATTATATTCTTGCCTATTCAGCTGAGTGCAGTTAAGTAAGTTGTAGCAATCGTAAGTTACCCGGCGTTAGATTTTGTGTTTAGCTTCTGCGTTCACTACCTGTTTCACTGGTTGCAGTAGCAGTTAACGCTACCTAGTTATCTTAATTATTATCGTGTTGCTGATGTTCCAGTGTTTGTTAGTTTTTATCGCTGCTTAGAAGTTTTATTTCAAAGTTGATTGGTACTTTGCTGCTTTCAATCGGTTCAATTGTTTCAGGCGTAGCGTCCGTGTCTGTAGTTGACCGTTCCCAGAGTAGTGGGAGGAACCTGTGAGTTGTTAATTAGTCTGTATTGTTATCAACTGGCATTCGCTACTTAGCGCCTAGCACCACTGAGCTTTATTAGTCACGGTAGTTCTGGAAAGCGGCAGCCTCCCCGTCCTAGCCTCCCCGTATGAAGACTCGGCAGACAAAGACAAAGGAGTCTACCTGCAGGAGTCCAAAGAGGGAGGCCAGCTAGGGAGTGCTCGCCACACGGTAAGTATCATAGTTTTGTCTCTTCCTGTTCTACTTCCTCTGCATCTAACACTGCATGTTACCTCCCTATCCCAGTCCATGTCTCCTCTTCTAGATTTCCTAGAAGGAGAGATTCTACTCACACCCGCAACCTCTCCAATGTCATCCACCCTCCTAGATCTCCCGGTGTCGACGTGGTGGTGGCAGGTGGACTATGGAACTGCCAGTCCACTGTCAGGAAGGCCGATTTCATCTCGGACCAGGCTTCCCTACTCTCCCTGCAGTTCCTGGCGTTCATGGAAACCTGGATCACTCTGCAGAACACTGCCACCCTTGCTGCTCTCTCCGCTGCCTACACCTTCTCCCACACTCCATGACCCACAGGTAGAGGTGGTGGGACAGGTATACTGATCTTCCCCCTGTGTTAGTATTGTTCCTCTTCCTCACTTCTCACGCTCCTGCTTTGAATTTCATGCTGTCACTGTCACTGTTCCATGTAAACTGCACATCATTGTTCTCTATCGCCCACCAGGTCCACTGGGGAGTTTCCTAGATGAGATGGATGCCCTACTCAGCTCCTTCCCTGAGGATGGCACTCCTGTCTTACTCCTCGGTGACTTCAACCTGCTGCTGGACACCCCTCAGTCCTCCGCATTTCTCCCCCTGCTTCAATCCTTCGACTTCACCCTGGCTGAATCCCCATCCACCCACAAGACTGGCAACCGACTGGACCTGGTCTTCACTAGGAACTGCACCTCCCCTAACATTGCGGTAACTCCTCTGCATGTGTCTGACCACTGCTTTCTGTCTTTCTCCCTCACCCTCCCCTCTGTGCCTAAACCATCTTCACCTGCCCCCACTGTCCTTGTCCGTCGCAACCTCCGCTCTCTCTCCCCCTCTGCCGTCAGCTACTGTTCTATCTTCCCTTCATCCACCCTACTTTCCACTCTGTCCTCTATCCATTAAACCTGCTCGTCTCCGACCCCCCAACCCCTGGCTAACTGACTCCATTCAGGCTGACCGACTGAAACTACGAGCAGCAGAAAGGAAATGGAGAAAATCCAAATCCCCTGTGGCTCTAACTGACTTCCAAACACTCCTGGATACCTTTTCCTCTAACCTCTCCTCTGCTAAGTCTGCATTTTTCCTTTCCAAGATTCAATCTTCTGTTTCTAATCCTCGAAAACTCTACTCTACGCTTTCCTCTCTCCTCACCCCTCTTCCTTCCCCACCCCCCTCCTCTCTATCCGCGGATTACTTTGCATCCTTCTTTCGCGAGAAGGCCGATGACATTCGCAATTCCTTCCCCCCATCCTCTCCCTCACCTATTTCTCCCTCACCCATCTTGCTACCTAAACCTCTCACCCCTCTATCCTCATTCTCGCCCCTCCCTGACTCGGACATCCTGCTCATCTCCTACAGAATGACCTGCTTGATCCCAACCAATCTGGGTTCAAGGCAGGCCACTCCACAGAGACTGCTCTCCTTGCGGTCACTGAGGCTCTTCACGTAGCAAAGTCCCAATCCCTTAGCTCTGTCCTCCTCCTCCTCGACCTGTCAGCTGCATTTGACACCGTGGACCACCAGATCCTGCTCTCATCTCTCGTCGAGATCTGCCTGGCTGACCGGTCCTACCAGGTGGCCTGGAGACGATCCCTCTCCTCTCCCCACACCCTCGCTACCGGAGTCCCGCAGGGCTCGGTGCTAGACCCCGTCCTATTCTCCCTGTACACCAAGTCACTCGGTTCTGTTATTTCTGCTCATGGTTTTTCCTATCACTGTTATGCCGATGACACTCAACTCTTTCTCTCCTTCTCTCCATCTGAGACCCAGGTCCCAGCACAGATCTCTGCATGCCTGGCTGACATCTCCGCATGGATGTCCTCCCACCACCTGAAGCTGAACCTGGGGAAGACAGAGCTGCTCTTCCTCCCAGCGAAGGGCTCCCCAATGATTGATGCGTCAATCACTGTGGAAGGCTCCATAGTGTCTCTGTCCCAGTCTGCCAGGAGTCTTGGAGTGACCCTGGACAACCAGCTGTGCTTCTAGGGACACATTGCAGAGATCACTCAGACCTGCCGATTCTCCCACCATAGCATCCGGAGTATCTGACCGTTCCTCACCCAAGAGGCCACACAACTCCTGGTCCAGGCCCTGGTGACCTCACGTCTGGACTATTGCAATTCCTTGCTGTGCCATCAAGCCACTGCAACTAGTTCAGAATGCTGCTGCCCGTCTGGTGTTCAACCAGCCGAAGTTCACCCACATCACCCCTCTACTCTCCTCTTTGCACTGGCTCCCCATCACAGCACACATCAGATTCAAATCACTGGTGCTTGCTTTTCAAGCAGCTAGAGGTACTGCTCCCCCACACCTACAGTCACTCATCACTCCCTATACCCCAGCCAGACCCCTCTGCTCAGCCTCCTCTGGCAAACTGACTGCCCCATCCCTCCGGGCGCCTGGCAGCCGCTCCTCGCAGTCTCGTCTCTTCTCTGTCCTGACCCCTCGCTGGTGGAACGACCTTCCACAATCAGTCAGGACCGCAGAATCACTTGCGCAAGAGACTCAAAACCCACCTTTTCAGACTCCACTACCACAGAATTCTGTACACCTAGCTAATTGTCATCACCACTACCTACTTGCTCAACACGATACACCCCTGCTTACTCATTTAATTAAAAAAATATATAATAATTTTACTAACCTGTTACAAGTATGGTATGCAGCTGCCTGCAATGATGTCTTGCACAAACTATGATTGTTCTTACCATGAACTTATGCACATCTTGTAAGTCGCTCTGGATAAGAGCGTCAGCTAAATGCTTAAAATGTAAAATGTAAATGTAAAATGAATGTTTCTGAGCACATTCTTATGTTTCTTGAAACCATTTCATCAGATATAGATGTGAACAGGCTTCACTTCTTGTTTGAAGACCTTTACTTAAAGACCTAAACAGAAGATGAGTTCCCTTTTTGGTTGCATTTGCAAGTGTCAAATAGGATGCACGTATGATGGTGTTACCAAGACACCAGAACTCCTGCCCCTTAAGCAATCTCTAACTCTTGAGCAAGTGGTGAAAAGTCAAGTTAATGACAGTTTAAATTCATTTGATTTAATCTATCTTGTGTAAGCAATATTGCCAAACATTAGCAGTACAATTTCATTCTTTTATACATTTTACACTTGCAGTACTCTACTGTTAGTATAATATGAATGCATACCCATGGGACTGAGTACACCTCGAGATGCCCCAAAGGGATTTACAGTTATTGTGTCAAAGACACTGGCTGTCAAACAGGGTATCCTTATCAAATACCTTGGAAAATGACCAGGTATTTTAATAGGCATGCTGTTATGTTCTCTTAAAAGGAAGCCTATCAACAGGCTCGAAAGTTGTTTTCTTCAGAGGCTGGACTATTAATCAGGAAGGATATATACAGAGATCACCATACGCTCTGACATGAATGGACAGAATAAGGTGTCAGAGTGAACAAATAGGAGAAAACACTCACCACAGTACAGCAGAGGGGCCAGAACCACCACATAAGGGCCAGAGCCAGGAGCAGGAACAGCACCAGGAATACAATGGCCAGCACCATCCCATTCGACTGAAACAGAGCAGAGTCGCGCCTGGATCAGTCTATAAGGATAGCACATGGCATTTAATGCAAGTCCATCCTCTCCTTATGGTTGCGTTTGAATCAGTCTATGAGGTTAGCACACTGAATCTAATGCAAGTCCAGCCTCTCTTTAGAGTTGTATCTGGATTATATAATATACAATAGACTCCATTTTTATTCCCACCCTTGATAAAGATGAACAAAAGAGATCATATAAACTACATAAGTAAGGAGGTATATTCTATGCTCAATATATGCAAAAATTCCAAACCTACAAAGCTAGAAAAACGAAAATAAGTATGCCATTTAGCAGACGCTTTTATCCAAAGCGACTTATAGTACTGAATGCATACATGTGGTCCCAGTGGGAATCGAACCCACAACCTAAGGGTTGCCAACGCCATGCTCTAGTTTTTCCATAAAACATCTGGATCACAATTATTCATACCCCTAACTATTCTTTTAAATTTAATCCAACAAAAACAGATCTTCATAAATATACAACTTATTTGAAGTTCATTGGAAGGTTAAGGAACTATACAATGGCCTACAATGGTTTCCTGCTTCCCATGGGTATAAAAAGGAGGGAATACACATTTGAAATACTGTGGTCAACCATCATCATGGTGAAAGAACTTCCTGAAAGCGTCAGACAAAAGGTTATTGGCCTCTACAGATAAGGAGATGGCTACAAAAAAATCACTAAAAAGTTAAAGATACCGCTTTCCACCGTTGTATCAATTATTCGTTTAATATAAGTTTAAGGCCAGTGGAACAGTGGCTAACCTGAGGACACAAGTCTATCTATTGCACGTGTAGTGAGACGGATGGTTTGAGAGGCAAAAAGAAGTCCAAGGGGCACAGTTCAAGATCTCCAAAACAACCTGGCATCTTGGGGTTTCAAGGTGTCTAAAGCTACCATTCAACAATGCCTACATGACAATGGCCTTTTATGGTAGAGTTGCAAGAAGGAAGCCTCTTTTGAAGACAATTGTAGGCTACGTGTCACTGATTTAACATGAAACCAAGAATACTGACTAGTCAATTGGTTACATGTCTGCATCTCGTAAACAATCAGCGGGTATCTATATAATATATATAATATAATGTATATAATACCCTCGCGATTGTATATAATACCTCGCGATTGGGCGGTACCTTTTATGAGCTCTGTATCATTCAATATCTCCAAAGTGTTTCCTCTCCATCTGCCGGCAGCAGCCCGGATCGCTGTCAGTAGGTCTTTAGCGACTTAGAAGTCCTCTTGGCTGCTTCTAACTTCTCCTGGACTTAGGAGCTGTTTTTAGCTCTCAAACCCTTTGTGAAATACTCTTATCCCCAAAATTTAGGAGTCCTAAATTTATGAGTGACACGCCCATTATTTTTCGGAGTTGCTCCTAATTTGGGGAGTTAGGACCAACTTTTACCCTTAAAATGCTTTGTGAATACGGGCCCTGAACTACAATTGGAACTGTGTCTTGTGGTCAGATGAAACAAAAATCGAGCTTTTTGGACATGCACATCAGCGTTATGTTTGGTGTCCAGAGAATGCAAGTAATGTTGAAAAACACCTCATGCCTACGGTGAAACATGGTGGATCTTTAATACTTTGGGGTTGTTTTGCATCCACAGGCCCTGGGGTCCTTATTAAAATAGATATAACCATGAACCATAGATCCAGCATGTACCAAGACATTTTTTCCAAAAACCTTGTTCCCTCTGCCAGGAAGCTACACCTTGGCAGATGGACCTTCCAACAAGACAAGGATCCGAAACATATGTCCAAAGCAACTAAGAAATGGTTGACAGATAAATGTCCTTGACGTGGCCATCTCAGTTTCAGAACAATTCTGCATGGAGGGATGGTTGAGGATCCCCCCTCCATCCCTCCTACGACACTACAGAAGGCGACTACTTGCTGTTATATTAGCCAAGGGAAGAACCACAAAGTACTGATAACCGGGATGTGAATATTTGTGATTCTTGATTTTTCTGAGAAAATTTGTGAACTGTTCAATTGTGATATAAAAAAACTAATTACTTATATACTATATTTTACACAATTTATTTTGTTCATCTTTATCAAGGGTGTGAATAAAAAAACTACTGTACTGAGTCTACTGTATATAATCTATATTGTTAGCAAAATTCATTAAGACCAAACCCAGTCTCTCCTTACAGTTGCGCCTGGTTGAGTCTATGAGGTTAGAACAGTGTATCTAACACAAGTCAAGTCTCTCCTCAGGGGAAGCATGGCTCACTTGATATGTGACAAAATCCATATCAGACGAGGTGAGATTTTATTATTCATTCAATGAATAAGCCTAATAAGCAGCATTTAAAAATGTGTTTGGCTAAAACCCCTAAGTTAATTACAATACTCCTAGTGATGTACAGCATAAATACTGAACAATTATTAATGTCCTTACACTTTGACTATTGAAAGTGATCAATAACAGGTATTCTCTCACATGTTTAACCTTATGTACTAAAGCATGATTTTAAAGGTGACCCTCTGAGATCTAACACAGCTGAATTCATTTTCATACTTACGCATGTTGTAGCATAGATGGTAAAAGCGCTTGAGATGAAGGACTTGCCATTGTTCAAGCTGATCAGCACGTCTATTGATCTATTGAGCATGAAAAATGAAACAATGTTGATATTCATTGACGTTAAATGGCAGGTGTCATACACTCACTTTATATAAAAACATGTCTCCCACTGCAAACCAATGTATTTGACACTGTTTGAGGCCTTTTAACACAAATATCTGAATAATGCTAAATTAAATGTAATAAGGGCAACATTTCACTATTACCACAAAAAGACACACACAGAAGATACATATGACTTATTTATCAAGGAGGGAGCCAAAATGTGTGCAATTAAAGCACTAATGATGAACGGCACAGCAATTTCCATATGTCAATTATAGGGAATCCAATTATCTCAGGTTTAATGAGAGTCGAAGACCAGGAAATAGAACACTTCAACGCCCCCGAAACCCCCCGCCAAAAAAAAATAAGAAATAAGTATAAAGGACTGGTTTATTGTCTGATTGCGGTACCATGCAGGAGAGCTGTGGGAAGTGTTATTCAGGAATAATAACTAGAGAGGTAGCTTTGCTTTGGTTTTAGCCCTAGGCATTGCCACAGGCCCTGCTGTTCCCTAGTGGGTCAACTACAGACTGGTAACTGCACCATTTGTCCTTTGCTTAACAATAAATTAAAAACTGCTAAAATTCATTCTTAATTCACTAAGGGATTCACAACACAATAAATTAATACGGCTAAAGTAGTGTAGGTGAGTTCTGTTTGTTTGTGTTGCTTGTAGTTGGTGATTTGTTTTGTTATTCTTTGTCTTTGTTATACAAAAAAATTAAACATATTTGTGCTGTTATCCTGTGCTTTTTTCCCCCTGGTAACTAAAGTTCCATACCATTTGGGCTGTGTGCAGTGCTACAGAAAAACTAACAGAATTGTTATTTTTTGATCAATAACCATAACGTATTGATTATACAGATATATGTTTGAATACGAGGATACTATGCCCCTAACCCTTTTCCCTACTTGCAGAAGCAAACGGTTAAAAGGCTTATGAAGCACACATGTATATTCAGTGCTATCAATTGCCTGGCCCAGCAGCTGCAGAAATCCATTACAGATTCCTGAATTTTAACTAAGTGATTCCCTTGAATGGATAAAGAGAAAGGCTAATTTAACTGACATCACCAATGGATGATTATGGTGGGAAGATTGTTAATCAAGGAGGGTTTTTAGACAGAGAGAGCTGGGAGCTGGAAACTGTTCAAGTTTGTCTTTAGCTATCAATGGAGATTCTACCCCAATATAGTCAGTGGAAACCATGCTTTTTCCAGGAATAAAGACAGCAGTGTCAAAGATCACGTGAAAGATACATTCTCACCACAATATCTGTGAGTTTAATTTCTATCGAGTTTCTAACCATGGCCGTATCTACCATTGAGGACAGAGAGGTCATGACATCAGTATTTTTTCTGAGTCTGAGTTGTATTTTTTCCATGCTGTATATACATAGTGTAATACTGAACAAAAGTGGCAAAAATTACTTCACTTTGGCATAGCAAAGATTATGTACAAAACCAAGATTCTTGCTTGCCTGATCACCGTCATTGTCATTACTTCTGTTTGTGTGGTGGTGAAGTGGACCCATCCCGAGCAGGTGGATCTCATTGTTAATACAAAATCTTTGCTCAGCCATGCTTGGGACAACTTTGCTGCACAGCAGGAAGTTGAATGTTTGTATTATAACCAGATTAATACTATTCATCTTCAAAGATAATCTATCGATAGCTACTTTGTATTTAGTTTTGTGTAGTCACTAGCCAAACGTAGCTGTCTCTGTCTAGCTGACTGTTACACAAACCAGTGTCAGTCAGACTACAGTGGTGACAAGCTAATTTAGGCTAACTTTAGCTACTGTAGCATACAGTGGTGATAGGTGCAAAGCTAGCTATATTTTAGTGTACATTTTCAGTGGCCATTCATAAAATCATGGCAGTCACTGTCAGTCACTCTTGTAGTGAATTAGTTACGGGTAGACTGATTACATAAAATATTTCTTAGTGACATTTCTTGTGACGAACCTCCCTAGAGGGACTAGGTCTCATGACCTCGGTAATTCTCGACTCCTGGATACGACCCTGCACCTAACTTTCCTAAGGAGGCAAAGCTTTTCATCTATGTTCAACTGAAAAATGACAGGCTGCTCAGAGACCGCTACTTGTTACTGTGCAATGCTGAATTTTATGGTCTGAAGCCCTAAAAACCGATGCTATCCTGTCTTCGAAGCAAAGAACATTCTAGCGAGTAGTAGTGAAAAGTGACAGGCTGCTCAGAGACCGCTACTTGTTACTGTGCAATGGTGAATTTTATGGTCTGAAGCCCTAAAAGCCGATGCTATCCTGTCTTCGAAGCAAATAACATTCTAGCAAGTAGTAATGAAAAGTGACAGGCTGTTCAGAGACCGCTACTTGTTACTGCACAATGGTGAGATTTTATTACCATCGTTATATTATAATCGTCTCGTAGCATGCTCCTAAATATATATAGAAATGACAATATATAAAACATAAGCAGGGAAATTGAGACAACATTTTGTTTCTGGATAAAAGGTTATCTTTCTAGGGACTGAGGGAGACAGAGACCACAACAAAGCATGTATGGGAAACAGCACTAATGTCTATGTCACGGGATCAGCCTGTACTATAACATCGCTCCCACTCCCACTCATTGTCCTCAACACAAGCTCCGGAGCGCAGATATCCAAAGTCCTATTAAAATATTTCAATTAAAGGTGACAAATCCAGAGACACATTTTTTTTTACTGATCGTTTTTAGAGATGAGTAGGAGATACCATGGTAAGGACCAAGGCGTCGTAATTGCGACAAGTCGTGGAAAATGCTCTAAATCCCGTAAAACTTGACAGACGACGTCACCCATCGTGCCTCTGGAGGGTTTCGAAAGGAAGCCCTTCCCTCACTCCCCTATGTGACGGGAGCAATGATACAGACCACAATTGATGCTATGCAGCTGTCCCGGCTGACACCACTGTCACTAATGCACTTAGTGAATTTTCTTTAAAGCAATGAAAATGAATTATCTGAATTATTCACAATTTTTTGTACATATGCATCGAGTCACAGCAAGCTCCTTCAAACGTGACAGTGCTATGTGCCGTACGGCATCACGTCTGTGTTAGGACAGAGGGAGAGCATATCAAATGAAACAAAAGCCAAGAACAAGGAGATCAAACCACAACAAGCCTTAAACAGCAACTGAGATCGAAGGAGAAAGGAGGATACCTGTAAACCCTTTGATCTTGTTTTGTTAGCCGTTAATCCAAAGAAAACACCAAAAGCAAAGAACGTAGATTAGAAATGGTTTATTTTTGCCAGACGGTGAGTGCTCCTCTCATCTTCTTAATGAATAAATGCATGCAGTCAAGGTAATGCGTCCTCCTTATTGTTTCTACTGGATAAGTTCTATCTAATTGCAGACGTACTGTACACCGTGGGTACCACGACAAGAGGCACATGTCTGCGCCACACTGGCGGGTGATCAGTGGTACAAGCGAACGTAATATTTACGCGTTACCTTGTCACAGGGCGACAAAGGACCCTGAGCTTCTGCGGGCAGGATTGATTATTGATGAGGCGGAGGTCGCTACCTGCACTGGTGGCAGGTTTTCCTTGCCAATGCTGTGAAAATTGCAGGTGAGGGAAGGGTAGCGGCAGAACAGAGGCACTTAACCTTTACGACCGCAGTGCAGAGGGGTGGGGCAGAGGGTGGGAGTGGGGGGTCTGCTAATGGGGCCCTGGCGATGGAGTGACAGATGCCGCTGCCCCCGACCGGCATGGCAGCTGGCACGCCAGATGAGGTCTGGTGACGAGCGTGCGCCATCACGGGCCCGAGGGGGACATTCTTAACTCCAGGACGTTCCTGTAGTGCCCCCCCTCTCCACCTATGGTCCCAGGCAAAGCATGGCGGCTAAACAATCGAGAAGGATCCTCAAATTTAAACTTGGCGCCAAAAACACTCCAGTGAAAAACACAGTACCAGAAAATGTGAGCACCTTCCAAAATGCGGGTTGCACAGGACTGACTGGTGCCAGACTCCTCCGCTGAGCCGGTGTGGGCAAACTGACTGTCCCATTCCTCCGGATGTCCTGCAGCCGCTCCTCGCGGTCTTGCCTCTTCTGTGTCCTGACCCCTTGGTGGTAGAATGATCTATCTACTGCACTC
Organism: Aldrovandia affinis; assembly: GCA_029706075.1. Classification (NCBI taxonomy): domain Eukaryota; kingdom Metazoa; phylum Chordata; class Actinopteri; order Notacanthiformes; family Halosauridae; genus Aldrovandia; species Aldrovandia affinis. The sequence continues at coordinate 2,541,016 of JAINUG010000093.1, read as the reverse complement.
GGTCAGAACCGCGGAATTACTGACCATTTTCCGCAAGAGACTAAAAACCCACCCCTTCAGACTCCACTACCACTGATTCTGTACATTCATTAATTGTCATCACCACTATTTAGATGTTTAATACTGTATTTCTTATTATGTATTTATGTTTAATACTGTATACAAAATGTAAAAAAGAATTCTACAAACCTTTTCTCTCCCTGTGCTACAGGTACGGTATGCAGCTGCCAACAATTATGTATATTGCTGAATTACTACACTGATCTCTTGCGCAAACAATGATTGATCTTACCATGTAATAATGCACATATTGTAAGTCGCTCTGGATAAGAGCGTCTGCTAAATGGCTAAAATGTAAATGTAATGTGTTAGCTAGACACAAAATTAAAAAAACAGCAACAGATAAAGAAAGTATTTTTTCAGTGCTTAGAAATCTGTACAGGGAGCAGATTTCTGCACTCTCTAGTTATGCGGATAGAATATGGCAGCGGTGGCCACGCAGAAGCAGCCAGATGGACAGAGTCGGAACTATGTCCGCTCAGACGTTACGCAGGCGGTACGTGCGCGGATCGTCAGAGCGCGGTGAATTATTTAAATGGGGCCGTAGGACAGGGAATCGCTGCATCTGTCACACATCCCCTTAAAACCCTCCACCAGATGTGTTTATTCTCTGCTTATACCAGCTAACTACTTAAAAGGTCACAGTCGCCAGCCAAGAGTTAATTAACCAAGCGCTTGAAATGGGGCCCATGTAGAACAGTTCACCCCTTCATTGTGTTACATAATGTGTTACATTACTGTAAACGTAATGACAACATATTAAACCACCGAACACACTGTGTTCTCCTATCCTAAATGTTATATAGAATTGCAAGAACACTTTCTTCATGTAATCTTTGAGTGTATCATTTCACTTGTATATAATATAATACAAAAAATATATACAGTATATATACACTACCAAAGCGAATTGCTTCAGTTTTGCATTCTAAGGGAGGCCACACAAAATACTGATTTGTTTTAAAAACACAATACATTTTTGTTACTTTTCATTGTATTAATGTTTCTTTGTGTTTACTTCAATGTTATATAATGTTTTTTTGACAAAATAAACACTCACAGCTCAGATAAATGGCTTTAAGTTGAATTTTTCAGAGTGGCCTAAGACTTTTGCACAGTACTGTATATACAGTGGGGTGCAAAAATTTGGCCACCCCATGCTTTTTACAATGAATATCTAAATGAACAGAAGCTAACCTGACCTCTAAATGGTTAAACATGACACATTTCTTAAAATTTTAAAACAAGATTACTTTTTCTTTTTCTTTTTTAGTTTTAAAATAATAAAAAAAGGAAAATGGCCCTGTGCAAAAGTTTGGGAACCCTGTCAGTTAGTACTTTGTAACTCCTCCTTGGGCAACTATAACAGCTTGCAAACACTTCCTGTAGCCAGCTAAGAGTCTTTCAATTCTTGCTTTTGGAATTTTTCCCCATTCTTTCTGGCAGAACACCTCTAACTCAGAAATATTGTTCAACCTCCTTGCATGCACGGCATGTTTGAGATCTCTCCACAGATTTTCTATCATTTTCAAGTCTGGGGACTGTGATGGTCATTCCAAAACCTTCATCCATCTTGATTTTGAGGTATGCTTCGGATCATTGTCTTGCTGGAATACCCAACCTCTCTTCAACTTCAATGCCTCGACTGACCTTCGAACATTAGCCTCTAGAATTTCTACCCTCCACCCGCAACAATATTTCCTGTGCCCTCAGCTGCCACACAACCCCAAAGCATAATGGATCCACCTCCATGCTTAACAGTTGGCAAGGTGTTCTTCTCTATAAATGCTTCACCCTTTTTACTCCAAACATACACTACCGGTCAAAAGTTTTAGAACACTCCCATTTTTACTGTTTTTACTGAAATTTAAGCAGTTCAAGTCCAGTGAATAACCTGAAATGGTACAAAGGTAAGCAGTAAACTGGCAGAGGTTAAAAAAAAGGCAAAATAATGTAATTTTCAGTTATAAAAAAAGGCCCTTTTCAGGGAACAACTTACAGCTTTGCAGCAATGGAAGTAAATTAGGCCTTGAAAGCATTGTTCCTGTGCCAATTAATTACTATGTCATCACCAACCTTCATGGCAATCTAAAGTACTTCAATAAAGTGCACTCTGATGCACTGATATGGAACTGGTACTTGCTATATTCAATAATTATCAGTCTTTAGCTAAATAGTTGCTGCAGTACTGCTGCGTAAGAATATGAAACAAAGGTAAGTACTTAAGTAAGTACTAACTTAAAAATGTAAGGGTACTTATGAAAACAGTCAGAAACTAAATGACAGTAGTATGGATTATGTAACCATATAGTTTAGTATCATTACTTGAAATAACTCTACTCATTGTTACAAAGTAGTTTATGAATATCAGGGGTATAATTTCTGGTTATAACTTTAAACAGCAAGGCAATCCGGGCAACTGCTATAGACTAACTGCTATAAGAACATAAGAACGAACATAAGAACATAAGAATACATAATGATCTCGGCCCAAACCTAAAGAACATCTAGTTATACATATAAACAAGCTGTTCCAGGCATTGCTTCCTAAAGAGCAGGAACTTTTATTTTACTTTGTTAATCCCTTTTAGGGGTCATTCATTCTCAGTGTAATTCTGGTCTTGCCAGACATTTTAAAGGTCAGGGCAGTGTGCCATACAAGCAGACATAGATAATGGAAAATTAATTCAGCTAATAAAACGTTTTTTCATTGTTTTTTTGTGAGGTCTCAACAGCATGCATTATGGACACCCTTCTCTATATACTGTTACTTTCCAAACGTAGCCCTGCAGAACATATGGGATACTGAAAGCTGTCACATTTCCGAGGAAGTTTATAAATATGGTGCGTTTGTTGAATTTTCATCCGCTTTTAGTTTTGCACACTGCTGCTCTCCAAACTAAGCCATGACACGTGGCAGGCATCGGGAAGTAAAACCAGACTGTGGAGTGGGACCCATCGAAACCACCGCCCACACAAACCCTACAAAATCCTGTCTGTGCGTCGTTATTTATGACGACGACAAGCCCTCAACGGTCACTTACTGTCCGACATCCTGCAGCACGGGTGCTGGGCAGATCAGGTAATTGTTCTGCACCACAGTCGGCTTCTGGACTGGAAAATGAAGAAGAAAAAAAACGTCTGAGTTTGTCTGTACTGGGAAGTTTTTTGAGACATGATTATGCCTGTCTGCAATTATAAAGTGCCCTGCTTCTCTAAGGTCCAGCGAAGACCCTTTTTTGGTGTCCACCACACAAGCACAGCAGCACTGATAATGATCAACGGGAAGAAATCTGGCTCAGAAACTGGCTGTGTCCCTTCTTCGTGTGGGCCTCTGTTAAGTTTAAAAATAAGCGTGGTTCACAAAGAATCAGGAAGAGAAACAGGTCAGCAGCAGCAGCTGATTTAAGGCCTTCTTGCACTTCCAGTACAGCAGAGGCTGTGTAACTATTTCAATTCATAAAAAGCTGTAGCTGCTGCTCTCATTTTTGTGTTTATGTTTTTGCCACAAAAAAGATAAGATGCTAGGAGAAAACTGCTAGGACTGAGAGGCATGAAGTCAAGGGTTTTTCCCTCATCCTGCAAAACCAGGTGGGTCCATTTCCCACCATTGCCAGGCATTGTGTACCAAGTGACTGTTCTAAACTGGAGCATTTCCTGGAAATGTAAAATAATGCTTTTTCCGCACACTTACTGTAGGTCTGCTCATTCACAATGAAGCTGCAGACAATTCCATCTGCACTCCTTCCCAGCGTGAATCCATTTCCTCTCAACACGATGTCAAAAGACTCTAAAAGACGTTCAGGAAAACAGATAACAGATGCAATTGTATCCGCATTTAATTGTGTCATTACATAAGAGAAACACAGTTGATGCAGGGCGTGCGCCGCAGCCTGCTTACCATTCACGCAAATGCTGGAGGGCTCCACGTTCAAAATCTCTGTGCAGGATTGCTTTAAAACCTGGGGAAATACACAGGGGTGTCAGCAAATTATTTTTGTATCATAATGAATATATCATACATCCATCTTGTCCATTTTAAACATTTATTAGGATGCTGCACCTAAGGTACTGCTGTATTTGTTACACCTGAGCTCACTCGCTCACCAAGAAAAAAATCCCATCTTTATGGGAAAATTATACAAGACTATTACACTCTCCAATTCTATTAAAGTCTCCAAGCCTCCATTATCATATAAACAGGCTCATGTGAGCCCACTGCCACACACTGGACTATCTTCTATTATCATATGAATCAACAAACAGCAAAACGATGTAAATGTCTGTACACAATCGCTTAAAAAAAGAGCATATCTGCCACAATATATGGCATTTGGATGGTTCACAGTGGCAAGGAAAACCCAAGAGGGCGTGATCATTTAAATATGATGGTCTAACATGAAACTGACAATGGGGAAGAGCCTGAATGGGGCCACCTTGTATGCAAAAAACAGTATGCATGGGTTAATGGGTGTTACTGTAAAATATAAAATATATTAAATATATCTCTGATATTTGTCAGGAGACAGTATATATGGAGAACATTTCCAAGCATCTTAATTATTGGCTTTCACGTATACAATTTCCGGCATTACTGTATGTTTTATAATACATATCGTATATTCTAAATACTACATTCTAAAATCTTGCATCAAGCAAATCTTCTCATCAGAGGTTAGGCTATGAACGAGTTCGCAAATGATCAGGAGGACAACTTAATTATGGTAGGAAAAGTTCATTCAATAAAAAAATTTTTTTTTAATCTGCTTTTAAAACTTGTTAATGAGGGTCAATCAAGCCCCTCCAAATCAAGCAATCCAATTACAGCAGAGATAAACTAAAAGCAGATAGTCATCTCAGACTCTCAGCAAAACGTGGTTACTTCTATGAAAAATAGGCTCTTTGAGAAACAATGTTGGATTTTCCACAGATGTCAAATGGGGAGGATTTTCAAAAGAACACAAGCATTTACGCAAGCGTAACAAGCATCTGCATATGAGTTCCACTGAAAAAATGCTGAAATACTGCTTCCATGTGTGCATATCTTACCCATGCCAAACTGTGAAAATGCCAGTGTCCTGGGAATTATATGTGTAAAGTGTAAGCGCAGGAAGAGACATCCACTTTTAGATCTATGTAACCACTTGCGCTCTGCCATGTTGTTATGTCATATCAATGGGTAGTGCATGTTAAGTATAAAGGTATATACCTAACACACCATCCAAAGGTATGTACATTTTTTTGGGGGAAATACAGGAAAATACAAGGTAGACATATAAACACATTTTTTAAATGTATGACATGACAAACAATTTAGAGGCAGACACCAGAAAAAGACATGCACTGCCAGTGCTAAGTACGATAGCCACGGCACTGCATTGTTTTTACTGACTGACAAGTTTATTTTTAATGATAATCTGGCTTTTTTTCCATTCTTGTTGAAAATCACCTCCTATATTACTAGGAAAATAAAGTATGATACATCATTTATGAACAAAATCATTATTATGCCACAAACAGCAATGACATAAAGTGCCTTTGCTTACAAGGTAGCAAACTAGGAAGAGTGCTAGATGTCTTTTTCACTGAATTCTGTTTTGAAGTGCTCTTCAGAAATGTTAATTAGCCATCTAGCGCCCACAGACTATACAATTTCATTGATTGATATGGTCATATCATGCGTTAGCCTATTCAGAATAACTAAGGATGGGATACACATAACATAGGCCTAAAGTGATTGGGAGTAATCTTGATATTTTTAAAAATGGAAAACATTGAAATAAAACAAACAAAAAACTGGCTAAACAACTAAATCCTGGTACACACATTTGTGCAATGTTTGCCCTTAAATCACTCAGAATTGAGTGTCAAGAATTGCACAGGTGATCTAAAATCCAATAAATCCGACTATGGAGAAACAAAACGCCAACTGTGTCCAGAATTACTAATCACTTGAGAATGCCCTGGATTCCACTCACAACTGAATAACAAAAACTGCACAAGAATCGTACTGTATGACAAGCTTGCTTTCACAGGTTGAAAATGCATGACCTAAAATAAAAATACTGTGCCTATTAAATCCACATGATCACAAAGACACATACAGTGGGGAAAATAAGTATTTCACCCCCTGCTGATTTTGTGAGTTTGCCCCCTTACAAAGAAAGGAACGGTCTATAATTTCCATGGTAGGTTCATCTTAACAGTGAGACAGAATATTTTAAAAAATCCCAGAAAATTACATTATATGAATTTTAAACATTTATTTGTGTTTTATTGAGGAAAATAAGTATTTCACCCCCTAGCAAAACATGACTCAGTACTTGGTGGAGAAACCCTTGTTGGCAAGCACAGCGGTCAGACGTTTCTTGTAGTTGGTCACCAAGTTTGCGCAGATCCCAGGAGGGATTTTGGCCCACTCCTCTTTGCAGATCCTCTCCAAATCCTTAGAAATCCATTTTCAGTGTCCTGGCTGAGGGAAGGAGGTTCTCACCCAAGATTTCCCGGTACATGGCCCCATTCATCCTCCCCTAGATCCGGTGAAGTCGTCCTGTGCCCTTAGCAGAGAAACAGCCCCAAAGCATAATGTTTCCACCGCCATGCTTGACGGTGGGATGGTGTTCTTGGGGTCCAAGGCAGCTTTTTCTTCCTCCAAACACGGCGAGTCGAGTTGATGCCAAAGAGCTCGATTTTAGTCTCATCTGACCACAGCACTTTCTCCCAAGCCTCCTCGGAATCATCCAGGTGCTCATTGGCAAACTTCAGAAGGGCCTGTACATGTGCCTTCTTGAGCAGGGGGACCTTGCGGGCACTACAGGATTTCAATCCATTACGGCGTAGTGTGTTACCAATGGTCATCTTGGTGACTGTGGTCCCAGCTGCCTTGAGATCATCAACAAGCTCCAGCCGTGTAGTTCTGGGTTGTTCCCTCACCTTTCTCATGATCAGGTTCACTCCACGAGGTGAGATCTTGCGTGGAGCCCCAGACCGAGGGAGATTGATGGTCAATTGGTGTTTCTTCCATTTTCTAATTATCGCACCAACAGTTGACTCCTTCTCACCAAGCTGCTTGCCAATGGTCTTGTAGCCCATTCCAGTCTTGTGCAGGTCTACAATTTTGTCCCTGATGTCCTTAGAGAATTCTTTGGTCTTGCCCATTGTGGAGAGGTTGGAATCTGATTCATTGATTGATTCTGTGGACAGTTGTCTTTTATACAGGTAACGAGTACTTAATTAGGAGTACTAATTAAGTAAGAGGACTAATCTGTGTGCCTCCTGGTCACATAACCGGTCTGTGGGAGCCAGAATTCTTGCTGTTTTGCTAGGGGGTGAAATACTTATTTTCCTCAATAAAACACAAATAAATGTTTAAAATTCATATAATGTGACTTTCTGGGATTTTTTAAAAAATATTCTGTCTCTCACTGTTAAGATGAACCTACCATGAAATTTATAGACCGACAGTTCCGTTCCTTTCTTTGTAAGGGGGCAAACTCACAAAATCAGCAGGGGGTGAAATACTTATTTTCCCCACTGTAGGGCCCTATTTTCGTGATGGCGCTAAGCGGCGTTATGCCCTAGCACTGGCAAATTGGCAGTTTCGTCTGTCGCAAACAGAATATTTCCCGGCTCCGCCGAGTTTGGCAATTTCGTGGTGCACAATGCGCGACTTTGGTTTGGGCAGAGCGATAGGGGGTGTGACAATGAAAACAGTCGGCGCTATGCAAGTTTGGTGTCAAATAATGAGTTTGCATTAACGTCTACAGAATGAACAGAACTAATAAGAGGGGAAAAAAAGGAAAAATCCCAATTGATGTGAGTAATGTCAGAGCTTCTTGTGAAAAACCTTTAACTGCGAACAAGTTTTAGTTCACTCCAAACCACAAACACACTTTGTCTGGACACGGGTTGACAGGCATGAAAAAATATACAGGAGCACCAGGTTTACACAAGGACACGAAAGCTTAGCCCTAAGCCACACACACACACACACACACACACACACACACACACACACACACACACACACACACACACACATACACCACAACTACAAAAAACGTAATAGGGGGTGTGACAATGAAAACAGTCGGCGCTATGCAAGTTTGGTGTCAAATAATGAGTTTGCGTTAACGTCCAACTAGACCACCTCTTAACACAAACGCTGGTGCTCTGTGCAATTTGGTGACTTTATTGATGCACACATATTAACATAAGGTTATCTGAAATCACATGAGAATGTTTTGTGAATATTGTGAATTTCCCCCCCACGTTGAGGCAAATCGTCCAATCCATGGGTAACTTGCAAGTGTAATCAATTAAGCTAAAAACTATTTCACCACAGCTTGTGGTTATTCAATGCACGGACATGAAAGACTGAAGCCAGCAGGCCATCCATCGCTACCGTTCAGTAAGATACACCTGTTAAATAAATATATGTTTGTATGCACATTGTTTTTCTTATGTGAAAGGATTTTATTCTTTCCATTTGCACTACAGAAAATGGAGTACATAATTGGACGCCGAAGGCGATACCGTGAGCGATACCCTGGGTTTGGTAGCCGGTGTTGGCCAGACAGCTATCAGTTCGGCTGTACATGCAGTTTCTTCCAGTCTTGTCCAACATGCAAATTAGTTTATTACTTTTCCTACACCCGACAGCCAGCAGAGAACTAAACAGGATTTTTATACACAATGTGGATTCCCTGGGGTCTTGGGTGCCATTGACTGCACACATGTGCAGTTGCGCGCACCATCTGATCAAAGTATAATTTATGTGAATCGGAAGGGGGTCCACTCCATTAATATCCAGGTGGTTTGTGATGCACACTCCAGGGTGACGCATGTAGGCCTACTGCATGACGAACATAAATGAAACAGGCCTAGGTGCAGTTGTGAGTTTTTATATTTATTGCTTTCCATTTAACAATTACATTAAATTAGAAGAAAATAAATGTTGTTTTTTAAGTTGGAAAGCCTACAAATAAGGAAAAAAAGAGATGGTGACATAAAATACTTTCACTTTAATTTGCGCCTTGTTTTCCCCCTCTGATTCGCGCGCCAACTTTTCCCTACCTCCAGCACAAGCAAATTGCTCTCCTCTTTTGAGAAGTGCTCCTGGCGCAGCCGTGCAAAACTGTCATCCGTGTCAAGAAATTGCCAATTTGCTATAGCGATAGCGCACTGGTATTTAAAGGGATAGAAAATAGGTGTTCTGATTGGCCATTATGAAACCAACCCCCCCACCACACCCACGTGTATTTTTTTCAAGTTAATCCAACCTCTTTTACAACTGCGCCGGAGATGCGCTATCGTCCTAAGTCACAAAATTACCGAAATTGCGTTAGACACGCCCTAAAGCGCCACCGTCCTCACTTTGCGTCTACGTTACCGACACCGTCCTGATTCACCAAATTAGGGCCCATATTGTGGTATTAAATATTTCAATCTTTTTTTCAGCAAAGTTGAATAAGTACAACCAGTTTCAAGCATAGGTCCTTCCTCTGACAATCAACCAATCTACATGTAAATACCATTGGGTAATAAACAATATCCTGCCATTCTAGACAACAGATACATTATTTACATATTTTTTAACCATTGGTCAAATATGCAATAAAAAATCTCCAGCATCATGCAGACTTTCTTTCCCCATGTGACTAGACAAACACGACAGCATTACAGTGCACAAACTATTTGTGGCAGGGAACGGTTAAAAGAGTTCAACAAATGGAAAGTATCACATACAAATTGGCAGGCATTTCACGTAGGAAGAGGCTGCTTTGGCAGCACCATATAAATATGGTGATTGAGAACTTAGCCCTTAATCACTCCAACTGTCGAGATCATGATCCAACAGTTTGTGACTGAATGACCACTAATTTAATAGTGAGGAGTGCCCAAATATTGTCCTCATTTCCAGCAAACACACTTCCTTTTTTTGTTTTCAGCACAGGATTGGTTCCATATGAAGCAAAGCGGGGGAAGATCTATTGTTTGCTATATGACATTATACCTTACAGTATGAATTCAATTAAAAGAATGGATCAATCAATGCAACAGATTATGGTAATACAGTCCAGTCTGGGAAATAGTCCTTCTATAAATAATATTAATGAATTTATGTGTGGGTTGATAGAAAAGTGCAACTTAAGGACACATGCCAAAACTAGGACACTGAAAACTGGCAACTTCCCCCTCAACACCTCTAGAAAAATACAGTAGGTGTATGTTACAATGAAGAAATATGTGAATTGGAAATTAATATACTGGAGGCCTACAGTATCTCTGTGTATGAGTAACAAAAGTGAATTCAGAAATGTGCTCATCACAATGACAGGCCTACCTACTAATGGGTAATTGATGAGGTCATAACTGGTTTCAGAAGACAGCATTTTGCGGCTGTCCACAATTAAATATGTGGACCATGTATCTGAGGATATGAGTCCTCTTCACATAAATTGCAAAAAAAACAATGTCACAAACCCCAATTTAATTACAAACGAAAAACGTAACATATACAATATATATGAATCATAGCCTTTTCCACATATCAAACATAGACATTTAGACATTTCCTACATGTTGAAACCATTGTGATGAAAAAAATGTATGCAGTAATGACTTCAGAAATAGTTTTAAAAGACTGCACATACAAAAAGTAGCACAAGGGGGATATTATTAAGGAAAAGCCCCTTCCGGTTTGTCTGTAACCCCATCTAGTGCAACCTCTGATATCTTACAGACTTCAAGGGGGGGTTCTTTAGAAACCAAGAGGCGAAACGCAAGCGCACTGAAGACTGTCCAGGCATAATTCTTGATTTGTTGTGTGAGGAGGATATTTTTCTTACAGCATATCCAAAACCGTTTGAACGAATAAATAAATGAGTACATTCATTTGTTTCCATGTGTATGACTCAAAAGTAATAATTGATTTTTCCATTTATATGTTCTTTCCAGGTAATTGCACATGTTCGTTTTTGCCTTCAATTTGTTTTAAACAATAAATCCTACTCTGCTCGCTTTTCCTTTCACTTGACTCACTTCTCAGTGTTCTCAAGTCCAAAAACAAAGCATATCCACAAAAGAGGGGATAAACTCACCGAATTTACAATTCCTTTGAGTGCTTGAAACCCACCTATTACAGGGAATACTTGTTCTTTTGTGTCAGCAATATCAGCAAGCTGTTGGAAAGCACAAATACTGCAATGGCAAAACAGAAAACGGAGCAACGAAATCTGGAGCAACATAACTTAATTCGATATTTCATTTCCAAAATTAGATTAAAGTTCTCTTGTAATTCAACTTCATTAGGCTTTCATCATATCCTTATGTAACAAGTACAGGAAGTTGTGTAATTTAAGCCTCAGTGCCACATTTGAAAAACATTGCTAGACACAGCTTCTTTGATGTATAATGTCCAAATAAGAGTTTAAGAAACTAGTCTTGCATGCCTGGTTGGTCTCTTACCTGCCTCTCATCAAAATCCTTCACTCCAACACAGTACACCCTGGCTCCATACTGCCTTGCAACATTGGCCTGTGTTCAAGACAAACACATTTAAATGCATGAACCACGCATTGCCATTCAAATAATTATCAATAATTATGAACGATATAACAAACAAACAATTGTGTAACTTTGTCTCAATTAAATGCAAGTGTATGTTTGCTCCTTCCTAAAATACAGTTTGGTGAATTCAGTGATCACAAAAAATAGTTCAGGGATCACAAAACATATCATGCTGTTATCATATAATGTTGATTGAACCTCAGGCAATCATACATTTATGAATAACCATATATCCAAACATTTCTAAGGTTCAATCTGGTATACTTCTGGGTACCTGCACTTCCCACAGGTGCTGAATTGCACCGGACATGCTCACACGTGTGTCACCTTACCTCATCGACTGTGAGTTTAAACAGATAGCCCCCAAGCTTTCCATCAGTCAATCCAATAATGATGCTTGATGACCTTGATGTCTGTGCCTTCATTTGCTCTGAAGCCTGAACAAATTAGAATGAATGAATGAATTTCTATGAATGATTTATATAGCGCTTTTTTTCCAGGGAACTCAAAGCGCTTACAACGATAGGGGAAACTCGCCTCAACCACCACCAATGTGCAGCACCCACCCACCAGTTATTTTCTTACAATCCCTTTGACTTGGTATTCAGTCATTTTATTGTGGAAGAGTATACCACACACAAGTACGTCTGGTGGAAGTATGGAGATCTGAAAATGTGCATCTCTCCTTGGAATGTCAAATAGTAAAAACGGTTATCTGAAATATGGTATCTTTTCTACTTGGCGCTGGGTATTGGAAGGCCACAGTGTCTGTTTGCTTTTGTCTCATTTCATATCTGTTATATTTTAAAATGAATTCAATTAATTATTGTCATGTTTGATCCAATTTGGTTTGCCTTTGCCTAATGCCTGTGAGGCAGAACTATTTTTATTTGGAATGCCAGTTTATTATCTGACTAATACTCTTCTTATCTGACTTCTAAGTATCACATGACATTTTATCATGGTAAGAAAATAATACACCAGAGATATCAACAAGAATAACTAACAAGCAGATGTGGCACTACATTCATACACAATAATAATAATTTCAGTATACAGTATATGGCAATTCTGGCCATTTTGTAACTATTATTGTTCTCTTGTTGCTTCTGTGATATGCATTTAAGGCATCATACCATATTAACATTACAAATTACTCTGCATGAAAGCGCCTGCCAAATAAATAAATAATTTACCAACACGTGCATATTAATTAATTTCACATCATTTATGTATGATATGTCAGAAATGGCAGTTGGTATTAATTTGGCAAAGCAATTGCTTTGTTCAGTTAAATTATTTCCATTTCCATTTCAAGCATGAGCTGTAACAGGACTACTTGGACTTTTCATTCAAGTGAAAAGCCAGCATTGCACAACCTTGCTTTTATAGCTACACCACAATGAAAAATGATTCTGCTATATTCACTACATGGTTTGTTGCATTACGGTTGCCTACCTTTTTAAATCCTTCGTGCATGTATGTCTCACCTGCCGGCCTCACATCACTCAAGAGCCGCAAGCCCTCTTGAATTTCATAACTACAAATAAAGAGCATTTGTGAAATAAGTAAAAGCGAGAGAATAGTTGCATTTAAGAAAGCAACTGGTTGGTCGATGGATTTCATATCTGTAAATATATCACTGCTGGTGGACTGCAATATTACAAGAAGTGGCAGCTGGCTCCAAGCCTTTCAGAGTACACACATGCTTGTCTGTGCTCTCCATAATTAACAGAGGATGTTACAGTCATGGGGCAGGCCTACAAATACAATTAGACATTCCAAATTATAATTATAAACAATTATAATAGGGGATAGAAATTGGAAGAAAAAAATAAGCAACTATTATAACTGCAGTATACCTGTCTCCAGTGAGAGGCAACATGAGTTCAGCCTTAGTGGAGAAAACTATGAAGGACACCCTCATCCTTGGGCTAGAAAGAAATACAGAAATATGGTTATGCAATGGCGGTGCAAAATGTATCTATTATTTATTACATACTGCACATCATCCATTTACACTTTTGCAACTTACCCACCATCAGAATATTAACTAATACAATCCAGTTCATGAGTCCTTTCATCAGTACCTGTCTAGCACCTGAGAGATTATAGCCATTAATCCATCCATGGATAGGCTACTGTACAGTCGTACTAATGCATTACTGGGTACATACAGGAAATGTAGCATTAATTGATCTCCTTCCATGATATAAAGGAAAAGTAACGACCCTGCCATTACACTCAGAAACCAGAAACAAAGGTGTTTACCAGGACGCAAAGAAACCTTAAACACAATGTACCACAGAATGTATACAATATTATGCTCTCCTAATTATAGCATAGATCCTCTTCTGTTGGAGAGGAAGGATGTGATTAACTGAAAAACTGACAGGATGCGGGCTGTCATGGTATGATTCATCCCAATAGAGACGCTTCCTGTCGTATGTTATATTTTTGTTCCAAACACTTACAAGAGGTGCCCGTATAAAATGGTAGAAGCTAAAATCAACAGGTCAAGCTTTCCATAGCTCTTAGCCCACCTAAAGACAACATTTTTTCCCCCACCATTACTGAAAACGAGTTGCTGGTTGCTTCTGAAAATGAATATAACACCACCAGTCATACTTTCCTCAGTTTTAATACAGCTGAACCGTGATCACCTCAGTGTGTGTTTTTGATTCAGTCTTGTACCATAGGCCTGTAACTATATACAGTCAGGTCCATAAATATTTGGACATTAACAAAGTTCATCTAACTTTGAGCTATCTACCACAGAATATGAGCTCAAAGTGCAGACTTTCAGCTTTAATTTGAGGGTATTCCCTTTTTAAGGGACCAAAAGTAATTGGACAATTGGCTGTTCAGCTGTTCTATGGCCAAGTGTGTGTTATTCCCTCATTATTTCATTTACAAGTAAGCAGATAAAAGGTCTAGAGTTGATTAGAGTTGATTTCAAGTGTGGCATTTGCATTTGGAATCTGTTGCTGTTAACTCTCAATATGAAGTCCAAAGAGCTGTCTCTGCCAGTGAAGCAAGCCATCATTAGACTGAAAAATCAAAACAAACCCATCAGAGAGATAGCAAAAATATTAGGTGTAGCCAAATCTATTTGGTACATTCTTTAAAAGAATGGTGAGCTCAGAAACACCAAAAGGCCCGGAAGACCATGGAAAACAACTGTGGTGGATGACAGAAGAATGATTTCCCTGGTGAAGAAAAACCCCTTCACAACAGTTGGCCAGATCAAGAACACCCTCCAGGAGGTAGGAGTATGTGTCAAAGAAGACTTCACCAGAGTAAATACAGAGGGTTTACCACAAAATGTAAACCACTGGTAAGCCTCAAAAACAGGAAGACCAGATTAGAGTTTGCCAAAAAACATCTTAAAAAGCCTGTACAGTTCTGGAACAACATCCTACGGGCAGATGAGACAAAGAATTGTACCAGAATGATGGGAAGAGAAGAGTATGGGGAAGGGAAGAAACTGCTCATGATCTGAAGCATACCACCTCATCTGTGAAGCATGGAGGAGGTAGTGTTATGGTGTGGGCATGTATGGCTGCCAATGGAACTGGTTCCCTTGTATTTATTGATGGTGTGACTGCTGACAAAAGCAGCAGGATGAATTCTGAAGTGTATAGTGTATATTATCTGCTCAGATTCTGCTCAGATTCAGCCAAATGCTCCAAAACTCATTGGACGGTGCTTCACAGTGCAGATGGACAATGGCCTGAAGCATACTGTGGAAGGAACCCAATACTTTTTTAAGGCAAAGAAGTGGAATGTTCTGAATCCAATTGAGCATGCATTTCACTAGCTGAAGGCAGTACTGAAGGCAAATGCCCCAAGAACAAGCAGGAACTGAAGACAGCGGCAGTAAAGGTCTGGCAGAGCATCACAAGAGAAGAAACCCAGCGTCTGGGGATGTCTATGGGTTCCAGACTTCAGGCAGTCATTGACTGCAAAGGATTTGCAACCAAGTATTCAAAATGATAATTTAATTTATGATTATGTTAGTTTGTCCAATTACTTTTGAGCCCCTAAAATTGGGGGGGTTATGTATTGAAATGGTTGTAATTCCTACAGGATTCATACAATATTTTTGACAAACCCCTTAAATTAAAGCTGAAAGTCTACACTTAAAGCACATCTTGATTGTTTCAAATCCATTGTGCTGGCATACAGAGCCAAAATGATGAAAATTGTGTCACTGTCCAAATACTTATGGACCTGACTGTAGGTACAGGAACACACAGATAAACATAGGATTTACAATTCATCCTTTTTAACAGCCCGGCCTCAATCAAAATGTCCCTGTCCTGAATTTAGAATATAGCCTACAATAGAAAACTCTGGCCTGGTTCCAATCAACATTTGTCCTTGACTATAATAAATGCAAATAAATGCAAGTGTGACTTTTTTTCTCCACAAACACAGTTTGGAGAGTTCTGTGATCACCAAAATTACTTGACAAACCATGATAGTGAAGAAAGAACTAACGCTTGCATGTATTTGCATGTCAAAGTTAAGGACAAATGTTGATTGAATCAATGCCACAGTTTTCTACTGTACATTCAGGACAGGGAAATTAATCACTTGATATGACAATAAAATATGAAATAAAAATGAAAATAAATGAATACAGTTATTAGCTGAAACATGCTAATGTTAGCTGACCGGGTGCCTTACGAGTATGAAATGCATGGCACACGCTTGTGTCCGAAATCTAGTTTGTGAAAAGAAATTCACAGGCGGAATGTGATGGAGATTGTCTTTTCTGTGCTAAGCTCAGCACTGCTGAGGTGGCTGAGCATAAGGAGAGGTGCTGCTTCTCTTCACCCACAGACGCATGGTACAGCTGCCATCCTCCCCCACACTTTCAGCACAACCTTTAAGTGCCATGGCCAGATTTGGTAAGGAGAGATGACAGCCAGCTCATTCAAATCAATATTCATGTTGGCATATTACTTTTCCTAAGGCGGCAGAAAAATCGAATACCCCAACTTACTAACTAGTCTTCCCGTAAAAACAAACTTTTCTGACATGTACAGGAGGAATCCTTACCCGGGTAACTTCAAAAAAGACTAACCCCAAGAATTAGAAGCGCTAGAGCACACAGACCTATTCAGCTATAGGCACATTTAATGAACAGGACAAAAACAGGCTGACGTTAAGACATTTACAACACCTTCCTCAGAGTAAAACATTTTCCTCTTTACAATATATGGGCTAAAGTTATGTTTTCTAACGTGAATTTCATGCAAAGCCCTCTTGTTCAGGGGTACGGACACATGATTGCTTGCATGTAGCGTTGAACTTGAGATGTATACACAGGCCTGCAGCTTATGAATTTGCAATAATACGATAATAATAATAAACCGATTGTGGGAAAGCAATCTTTTAAAAAATTAACATATTAATTAATTTGTTGAAAAAATCCTATTCTAAAATGGCAGAACAGCAGACAGAAACAGTACAACAGAACTGAATAGCAGATTTTACTTGCTTTCCTATGGTCTTTCTTTACTGTACATAATCTGCCTCTTCCTCATTATATACAGAACGTGTGGTTCTGGATCTCCCCAGTACAAATGGCCATCCTCACAGCCCAGAAGACTAATCCTCTCTGCCACCCACTCCCACCTGGTCCCTTAGCTATTTTCTCCAGCAAACCAGTTTATTTTGGCTGAGTCGCAACCGTCTGTACTGGCACACACATTGAGTCAACGTTACGTAAGTTCAGATTCATCAAACAAATATTTTAAAAAATTCCTGTGTGTTTATGGGACGAACATTTGGACTTTTAATGATTTGTTTCTTTCTTTTCTTTTCATTTTATTAATTTATTTAGATTTTTTTTGTGTGGGAAGTATTATGTGGCATTAAAGTAAGTTGTTTTGATTCTGTTTTAGGTTTTTTCTTAATCCTGTTCCAAACATAATCAAGACATTTTCAGCACTTACGACACATTGTTGTTTTAGTCCACAGTTTAATTTGGACACAACTGAACTGGCCCATTTTAAATGCTACTGTATATTATTCAACTATACTTGAGAAGCATGTTTGTTGCAGTTCATTCTGGCACATTGTTAAAATAATATTTTATATATTCAAATCCAGCTCTTTGCATGCAGTTTCTTTTTCAAGATGATAAACAGCTGATACCCTTAATCCATCCACTTCATATCAAAAAGGATACTCACCTCACAAATCGATTAGTGAGCTGCTCAACAAATCCATAGATCTCGCCCCAGTTGTTTGAAACACTTCCTGATCTGCAATAAAGAAGATAATAGGATAATAGGTATGGTCATCCAATTAGAAGAGTACAGTTAAAAAACAATCTAAATCATGGTTCCTGAAATAACCAGCTGGTGAGCTTGGGTAACAAAGCACTTTGGTCCAGACATCAATAACCTACAAAACACTCATAGAGGCTCATTCCCCTTTACTGACAATCATACTTTCAATATACTTGGTTATACCCTGGCATTCTTGGTTTTGCCATGGATGTAGGCTAATAATATGATAGCCACAGACTATTATTATAATAGTTTTATAATATTATTATAATATTATAATATCCTTATGATAGCCACAGACTTTCTCTGACAGTGCATTCCTGGCATTCATTAAAACTGAAGTTACAAAAGTGGTTGATGCCTGGACAAGGAATAGTTAAGGTTATCTATGAACTCCAGGAAGAGATGGCAACTGATCAAGAAAAGATTGTTTCAGTTGGAGTCAGCAGATGGGAGAGGGGGAAAACATTTTTTACAATAGAAGAAAAAAAACAAAGTTTAATCCATTTTAGGTAACTATGTGGGAGACTGTTGATAAACTCATCCTGCTAATAACTCCTTTGTTATGTTGACTCAGTGGAGCAAGGAGTACTAAATGAACTACAGACACAAAAAAGCTGGAATCATCAAGGCCTGCCATATATATAATGTGTGGTTAATTGTTGTGTGTGCTGCTGACTGTGCACTCAATGATACATCATTTTAACCCAGTGTGTTTGATGTGGGTTATACCAAGACTCTTTAAATGTGTGAGAGATGAGCAGCACTTATTATGGATATTCCGTCACCTTTAATTTAGTTCTCACTAGCCTACTCCACAACAGACTTTGGTGTTATTCCAACAATCCTGACTTTAAATTATTCAATGTGCTCTGCTTTGATGACTGCTAAAAGGGACACATCGGCCTAAGATACAAACACAAACACACACACACACACACACACACACACACACACACACGCAAATCCCCATACATATACTGTACACAAACACAAACTACAAATACCAAAATAGTCTATGTTAAAAACAACAGGTCTATGGCCAAAATAAGTACGCTATGACACACAGAGAGCTCCATAAAACAACAGAGCCTGACTGGACACTGTGTAAAATATGCCCCTGAGATAATGACTGGGGGTTAATTAAATTAATAATTATAGATCAATGTATGTACAGGGAACATAAAGTAGAGCCAGGCCAGTAGGACAATTAGGCTATCTCTTTCAGATTGTTTCCCCCCTCGCCCTCTCGTTGTACAAAGTCACTGTAATATGCTTGGAAAGAACAGAGGTCACATTGAAAGTGTAACTACAGTATATACAAGGTCAAACCAGACAAGTTGAACAGACTCCTGCCTTTACTGTACAAAATTGTCACTGCTGCTTTATCAGTCATATCAAATAGAAATAAAGAGCTTAGCTAAATTTAATAAAACTGACTCGGGAGTAATGATTAGTTTTCTCAGTTGAGTCGTTCATTTTACTCTTTCGCTCCGCCTACATCCTACTCAAGCTTTCAACCAACATGTTTTTAAACATGATAATGTAGCGGTGGACGCCACAGAATCATTTTGCTTTCCATTTTAGTACATCTTTATTTAAAATAAAGCGTGTAGTAGAGGAAGTACAACATATGCATCGGAATCACAAGGGAGTCATTCTCAACGCATACACAACCAGTGATGGTGATAACGTCACATACACTGAAACACACATAATTCATACGAGAGAAAAGGGGGCTTTCACTCAAACAACATCTTGGTTTTCATACTTGAAAACAGAAAACAAGGGCCCCTGGGACATGTGATGACCTCGTAGCCCGTGGCCTACAAATATGTAGCCACCTAGCATGTTACACACAAACTAAATGGAGGGCTAGCACATTCCTGTGGCTAAGCTAGCTGACTGTTACAATAATTTATCGCATTGTGCAAAAGCATTTAAATGAGGCGATGTTGCAGGACATAACATTGTAAAACCAAAAGTAAACCCATTAGCTGCTGACTGCCTAAACTCCTGTTTTAATAGTGAACGAATGGGCATTACCCTACGCCAGCGGTTCTCAAACTATGGGTCGCGACCCCACTTGGGGTCATGGTGGGGTCGCCAAAAAAATTACAAATTAAAATAAATATCAATTTTTTTTAACCATAAGCATTTCTTAATTTTTTTTTAATGAAAAACAAATTGCCAGTTTTTTCGTAAAATCTGTCTTTCAGGTAGTGCTGTCAATGCAGTGAAGACTAGCGACACTCACGCATATTCAGAGTATTGTGCGACGAAATAGGCTCTGATCACAATCAGCTGCTATATCACACAGAAGTTAGGTGGCTATCTCGGGGCAGGGTGTTAAATCGCCTGTTCAAACTCAGAGAGGAAGTACGGATTTTCTTTGCGGACAAAAACAACCCATTAGCCGAAATTTGCTGATCCTAAGTGGCTGGCCCAGCTAGCATATTTAGCCGATATCTTTGATCGCCTGAATGTGTTAAATGTCGTACTACAAGGTCGGGACACCAACCTTTTTGGTCTCACAGACAAAAGGAATTTGCGCTGCTTGATTACTTTTTGGATGAGAAGATGTCAAAAGACGATTTGAAACCCATCATCTGCAGTCATATAGACGGGCTCATAGCAGTTTCAGAACTACTTCCCCGAAAAAGCGAGCGCAGACAATTGGATCCGAAATCCATTTGTTACTGACAACATAATAGTCCTACCACTTACCCAGCAGGAGGCGCTGATTGATCTTTCATACGACGAATCATTAAAAGCCAGTTTCATGGGGCAACCCCTCGCAAACTTCTCGATATCGGTGCGCAGTGAATACCCCGAGTTGTCTAATGCTGCATTGAGAAAGCTTGTCCCCTTCGCGGCAACTTACCTGTGTGAATCCAGGTTTTCGCCATTGACTTTAATTAAAAATAAATATAGATTGCGTCTGGAGTTGAAGGGGATCTCCGCCTCTTTCTCAGCCCAGCGCAACCACGCATCGATGAACTGTGCTCAACACTCCAAGCACATCCATCCCATTAAGTAGGCTAAGCAGTCCGTTTTATTTTTCATAAAGATATAGCCTGTGAAATGTATTGTATTTGCTACTATTAAGTCTGTTTTATTTGTTTTTCATAAAGATATAGCCCGTGAATGCATTTGCTACTATTTTGGAAATAGATCACCAATATATGTTTCTGGACTAAAGTTTTTCACCGTTGTAATTGTACTATCATTTATGTATGGGGTCGCGATTTTTTCCCAACCATGAAATGGGGTCGTGGAGTAAAAAAGTTTGAGAAACCCTGCCCTACGCTATTGAACGAAGTGAACGACAATCACAACTCTTTCGGGGCTCGAGAATAACAACTCTTGAGTTCTTCTAATCGGGTACATTATCTAGTTGTGTTTGCTATCAGAACGATGCATGGTTTAGCACTCCTGGGCCAAATTAATCTATCACGCCAACGAACGGCTATATCCACTCCACTGAACGAACGAGACTAACCCGGCTCTGAATGAGAATCACAACATTTCCGAGTCATCGTTCGCGAACCGTTAACCTGGCTCTGAACGAGAATCACAACATTTTCGAGTCTTCGTTCGCTGGTAGGGGGGTTCCTATGCGCTCTGGGGAAGCGGTGATTACTGAATCAAGTTACTGAATCAAGTTCTGAATCGTTCGCGAACGAGTTAGGAAAAATAACTTCCTATCACTAACCCGGACGCAGATAAGCGGCAAGACAATGGATGGACAAGTAAAGCAGCCACACAGTACACTCAATAAATATACAGTATTACATATTAACTGACCTTTATAAAGTATATTAAATCACTGATGGCCTGACATTCTATGAAACCATAACTAACGTTAATTGGCTAGCAACAAAATGCAATATGGTTGTAACCAAACCTTCTAGCAGACAGCGCTACAGTGCTGCGCAACCGCTAACTATCCACATTTGAATTTAGATTTATTGACAGCCGTCCATTCCAGCTATTGTTAGCTATGCCTATGATGAATTGAGCCTCCAGCTACCATGTGCCACTAGGACATCTGGACAACTTAAGTATAAAGACTCAGCTAACCTTCTCGTTGCCAAAACCGTAAAATGCAATTAAACTTCATATAATATACTAATACGTGTAACGTTAAACTATTAACAAAGAATAACATATAGCTAACGTTCGCTCAGTCAAGAATTATATCACGGTAATAATACAGATTAGTTACAGCTAGTATTTTTGTATCGCCCGTTTGTCGCTATGTAGCTCGCTAACGTGAGCCAGTCCTAGCTACTATTTAGTTGCTCAGCAGTCAGCCTACTGGTTGTAAATTTGCGATTTGCGTCTCTTACGCTAGCATATTTAGTAGAACATCTGTAATGTATACGTACCTGTCTAACACGAAATAAATATCAAATGCCCCATGACAGGACGCTTCTTCAGCCGTACACAATGATACAAAGAATACAGTTAGGAGCAGTACAATTGCTGTCACCGAAGTCCAGTGTTTCTGTTTATTCTTTCCTTTTTCGTTCATGACGGTCGTTAGCAAACGTTAACTGTGACAGTACCTCACAGAACTCTAGAAATGACCAGTAAAATACAATACGAACTGTGATGTGAAATGTGAAACCTTTTCAATTCAACAGAGTAACGACAGCGCATAAACTTTGCCTAATCACGAATCCCCAAGTTTCCAAAAAGTTGCAAAACAACAAAAGTTTTTCTCTGCTTTCTGCTAAACAGGAAATCTCAGCGCTGACGTCAGCAACAATTTCTTAATGCAGTTTAATCACACTGTCGCTGTTACCCCAGCTAGTCTGGTAATTTCCTGTTATGTATATGAGGTTTGCGCCAAGACGTTTGACATATCGAGGCAACCCCGAGGACTTGAAACGTGAATTTGAACCTTTTATTGTAACGAGCATGCGCCAGCAGCTAACAGCTACAACAGCTGTGTAGTTGGTCAATCCGCCTCGAGTTCGTAATGCTATGTGGAACACACTCCCAACAGCTGCAGCATCTTTGAAATATAAATCCGAGTGTTGGCCGCCTCACTCCCCAGCAAAACAATAACGCGTTTTTATGAAAATATCCACACATCCACTGTCACATATCCATATTACACAATTAAAACTGCCATCATTTCTAGGGTGGGAGCTGAGAAAGTGTCACATTTAATTTATGTTATATTTGCTGAGTACAATGATGTAGCCTACTTAACGTTTTTTGTTCGGTGTTGGAAAGAGTCCTTTGCATAGTTATTTGAAATACTAGTATGCACAACTGCACCAGCAAAAGATTTTGTAGGACAAACTGAAAACCACGTATCCTGTTCTTACTGAAGAAGGCCCACAACGAGCAATTTACTTAGCGCGTGGGTTTTGTGGTTCTCTGTGAAAGCTGTCAGTGTTCACCATGGTCAAATTTGTGATTTTTCAGTCGGGAGTAATGTGCAGTATTCAGGTTTTGGAATTGCAGACTGTGCGACATACATAAAGGGACTGTGCTATGTTAGGATTGGATGGTTAACTTTGTATTGGCAACTTTATGCCAGATACATCTATGTTTACAATAATCGGGTGAATTCAGGTAACGTGGGACAGTGAAGCTTTGATTATTTCCTGGTTTGATAAGAGCCAATCAAACTAATTGTTACTATGCCCTTGCAGAGAAAGCATAGATATAAATAGTAGATGCCTCATTCATGGCGGAATTATGATTCTGCGAAGATACAGGTGAACGTCTCTGCGTAGCTATGCAGAGAAGGTATTTATGGGTAACCGTAGCCCGCAGGAGCTGGCAAAGGAGCCAACATGCACACCTCCAAAATTTCAACAACGCGTCCGCGCGTAGCTGTGATTGTGTGCGTCAAACACACGCTGATTAGTTGAGCAGGGAAGTATATGCGGTAGCCTGCTAGCTAACTGTAACTCAGTTGTAACTTCTCTAACATAGCCAGCTATCTGAAACGCTAATGTTACTACAGCAACATAGTTATGTATCAGATTGTGTATAGTTGACTAAATTACTATCTAGCTAGCTTACTATGCAGCTATTCAGTTAACTTTACTGATGGAGATATACGTTTGATTTGGTTGATTTATGGACAGATCAGGACATGTTCTTCAATGTTATAGAAATGAAAGTTGACTGAAGCTAACAACAGTGTAATGAGCAAGAAGCTGATTTACCAAGGATAAATACCACACACTCATGGTTCTCTGTGGCTCAGTAGGTATAGCATGGCACTGATAACGCTGAGGTTATGGGTTTGATTCCCACTGGGACCACATATACTGAAAAATGTATGCATCCAAAATGTATGTTACTTTGGATAAAAGCGTCTGCTAAATGGCATATATATATTATAAATAAAACCCAGTACATGTTGTTGTAAATATCATTGACTTTATTGTTGACATTGGGTAACAGAGTTATTAACAACAAAAGGTAATGTACAGAGTAATCTTTGGAGCAAATAAGTATTATTGCGATGTAGGCTACTCAAGTAATACAAAAAAAGCTACTTTGCATCTTGTAAACTACATTAGCCCAACTTAAAATGAAAAACTTTACTGTATCATCAACAAAGCACTTAAAAACCTAACGTTAGCTAACTAAGGTAGCTATAAACAAAACGCAGCTATTGCATAAAACTACAAACATATTGTAGCGATCCAGGGCGACCAGTACACCTATACTGTTTAGTGTGGTTCCATGTAATTCAGGGCAAAAGTGTTCGTCATCGAGCAAGTGTTTCTTTGACTGAGTTTACTTCCTGGTTGTTGTGCTGACTAGTGAAGAGGTTTAATGGTCTGGCGTGTCTTTTTGAGGATGCGTCTGCACCAGCAAAAGTTTGCCAGATATTATCCGGAGTTGTGCGGTGTATGGAACACGGATAATTATTGCCAGATAATGCCTTTTAATGAATTGGCTATCCGCGTAACCATTTTTGCAACGCAGCAGGACTCTTGTGTATTTCTTGATACATCACCTCATGCACGCTCGCTACAGTGGTGTCAGAAGCGGGAATGTATCAGGATGAAGCAAGAGCCATCAGTGACGACAACTTCCAGATGCAAGGTCAACTCGAGGGAGGAATGGATCAGGCCGAGCACCCCTGCCTGCGTTCGGAGATGGAAGAGTCCATCCGCCGGATGTGGTGAACGTGGAAGGACGGAGCGGAGGAGGTCAGAGATCTTTCCATTCATGCCGAGATAGACGCACCGTTCCGCCGGAAGTGGCACCAGGCGAAGGAAGGAGGGCTAGAGACCGGAGAGTTGTTCACACACCCGGACGGGGCTAGCGCTAGCCGCCCACGCCGCTCCACATCAGAGCCCAGGGGCGCTCCCACTAACCCCACGGCCTCCCGACGCCTCGCCAAGCTGCCCAAATATGACGGAACAGCGGCGCTGACATCGTACCTCGCCCAGGTACAGCTCACAGCGGAGTACAACAGATGGAGCGAAACCGTCACAGCTGTCCACCTAGCCTTAGCCCTGGAGGGTGGGGCCCTGCTGGTGCTTCTGGACCTTTCCCCAATGGAGCAAAGTAGCTACCCAGCGCTGACTACAGCCCTGGACCGACGTTTCGGTCGACGGGTCACAGCCGAGAACAGCTAGCCAAACACTCTCGTCAAGGACAAGAAAACGGTAAGCACTTTCGCTCCCGACATTCGTTACCATGCCCGGCTGGACTACCCCACATTTCCCGCTGCTATCCAGGAAGAGCTAGCACTACACGCGTTTCTGCGTACCCTAGCTCCGGAAGAGATGTGCCGACATGTCCACCTCGCCGCTCCAGGTTTGCTAGCCAAAGCAATTTTAATAGCTGAGCGAGCGGCAGTGGTTCTAACACCCCTCTCCTCGAGTCAAGCGCCTGCTCGCCGCCCGCAGGTCAGGATGGGCACCGGTGAAGATGACGACACGGAAGGAGAAGCGGCACCAGCACGCCAGGTCCACCCTGCCCCTCGACGCCAGTCCCCGCCATCTCAGAGGCGTCGACCCTGGGTAACTGACCGGTGCTACCGCTGTAACAAACTGGGGTACACTGCACGGGACTGCCCGGCGCTGGCACCTAGGCTTTGCCCCACCGCTGCAGAGGGAAGCGCAAGCGGAGCGGCCCAGTGAGGGAAGCGCTGCTCTGATCCCCAGTCCCTCTCCAAGGTCACTGTTCGTTGGCTGGCCGAGTCAGCTGCATCCGAGGCCTCTACGCAGCGTGCTTGCTCGACGGTCTGACCGGGGATCCTGCCTGGCACCGCTGGCGCACTGTCCGCAGCATGGACCCCCACCGCCGAGCAGATGCAGACCGTCACAGGGGAGTGAGCCAGCATGCGGGGGAAAAGAAGGTACACGTCCACCTTGGCGACCAGGAAGCGACGCACGAGTTCTGGCTGGTTGATATTGACGATCCGTGCATTATCGGCCTGGACTTGAAGCTTGAAGCAAGCCCACTGTCAGACTGGTGGGCCTCGCCCATCATCGCCCTGCCTGCATCGCCTGTCGTCGTCCAACAGCCGCCTGTCTGCTGCACTGCACCGCCTGCCGTCATCCAACAGCCACCTGTCTGCTGCACTGCACCGCCTGCTGTCGCCCAACAGCCACCTGTCTGCTGCACTGCACCGCCTGCCGTCACCCAACAGCCACCTGTCTGCTGCACTGCACCGCCTGCCGTCCCCCAACAGCCACCTGTCTGCTGCCCTGCATCGCCCGCCACCGCTCAACAGTCATCTGCCTCTTGTGCTGCACCGTCCCAGCTGCCCAGGCCTCCGTCCACCAACCGCCCTGCACTGCCCTCGCAACCACCTGCCTCGTCTGCCCTGCCAACCACTGAAATGGCTCGGGCTGTCCACGACCTGTGGCAACGCAGCAGCAAGGGCTTGGACCCCTCGCAGCAGCAACAGCTGCAACAGCTGCTCCGGGAGTACGCCGACAGCTTTGCCGCCAGGGATGAGGACTGCACATGGATGGGGCTGGTCCAACACATCATAAACACTGGCTCTGCCCCGTCCATTTGTCTGCGCCCCTATTGGCTCGCCCTCGCTAAGCGCCAGGCCGCTGAGGAGCAGATCCAGAACATGGTGGCTGCTGGGGTCATTGAGCCGTCAGACAGCCCGTGGGCGGCCCCCGCTGTCCTTGTGAAAAAGAAAGATGACAGCTGGTGCTTCTGCATTGACTACCGACACCTGAATGCGGTAACAAAGAAGGACTCCTACCCACTGCCATGCATCAACGACGCGTTGGACCACATCAGTGGTTCCAGTTGGTTCAGCTCGCTTGACTTGCGGAGCGGCTACTGTAAAGTAGAGCTTACTCCGGACGCCCGGCCCAAAACCGCCTTCACCATCGGGCAGGGGCTGTGGCAATTCTGTGTTATGCCGTTCGGGCCACCTTCGAGCGGCTGATGGAGCGGGTGCTAAGTCACGTTCCCCAACAGCACTGCATTGTCTACCTTGACGACCTCCTCGTCCACACCGGCGACTTCAAGGGGGCCCTCGCCACCATCCGCCAAGCCGAAATGCCAGTTGTTCCGGAGGGAAACTACGTTCATGGGGCATGTAGTGAGCGCTGACGGCACGCTGCTGTCTGCGACTGACCGCCCCCCACCAACATCAGCGACCTGCGAAGCTTCCTGGGCCTTGCCTCATACTACCGCAGGAACATGCAGGACTTCGCCGCCATCGATCTGGGACGACCCCTTCTCCCAGGCTTTTAATGCTCTTCAAACCGCCCTCATCGCGGCTCCTGTGCTGGCGTACCCTGACGTGAACCGACCATTCATCCTCGATACAGACACCAGCAATGTGGGCGTCGGTGCAGTCCTGTCCTAGCAAAGTGACAGCAGAGAGCAGGTGATTGCGTACTACAGCCGTGCTCTGAACAGTCGTGGCTCTGCGGCACTTCCGGGCCTACCTGCACGGCGTCCGGTTCCTTGTCCGGACCGACCACGCCCCTCAAAAACCCTGAGGGCCAGGTTGTGCGTTGGCTGGAGATGTTGCAAGAGTAGAACTTTGAGCTGCGGCACCGCCTGGGGCGACAGCATGGCAACGCGGATGCCCTCTCATGCGCAGCGGCAGGTTGCAAGCACTGGCCCCGACGGTGGCCACCCTGCGAGTAGTCGACGGGGAGGCCGGTTGCCTCCCCCTCTCCCCGGCCCAGGTCCAGGAGTAGCAGGAGCGGGACGCAGCGCTTCTTCATGTGCGGAGTTAGCTGGCGGCCGGAAAATGGCCAGAGTGGGCGGACGTGGCCGCCCTTGACAGCGAGACAAAGGCATACCACTCCCAGTCGGGTGGCCTCGAGACGCGGGATGGTGTCCTGTATCGGCAGTGGCGAGCCTGGCCGAACCTTATGCAGTTGTTAGTTGCACTTTGGCAATAACAAGACCCTTGGCCGCCTCAGGGGGTGGTTTTATTGGCCAGGAATGCCGGCGCGACGTGGACTTGTATGTCCACTGCTGCGACCCCTGCACGGCCCAGAAGGGGCCCACTCGGCAGTCGCATGCCCCCCTGCAGCAGTACTTTGTAGGGGCTCCAATGAAGCACATCGGCGTTGACATCCTCGGCCCATTCCCTGTCACTGACTCCGGCAACAAGTACGTCCTCGTGGCCATGGACTACTTCACCAAGTGGCCCAAGGTGTACGCAATGCCGGATCAGAGTGCCAGTTCAACGGCGGGGAGACTGGTCGAGGAAATGTTCTGCCGGTACGGAGCCCCCGCCGAGTTGCACAGTGACCAGGGGCGGAACTTCGAGTCCCGGGTGTTTGGCGAGGTGTGTAAGCGCCTGGGGGTAAGTAAGACCAGGACCACGCCCCTTCACCCCCAGAGCGATGGCCTGGTCCAACGTTTTAACAGGACACTGGCCACACAACTCGCCATTCTGACCAGTCAGCACCAGCGGGACTGGGACCGCCATCTGCCCCTGGTAAAAGGGGAGAAAGCAAATAAACGCATTTAATTTAAAAAAAAAGATTTCATTGGTTTGATGTCACAGTGGGGGCTTATACAAGAAGCTCACCGTATGAAACACATGGTAAGGTCAATGACATAAGCTTTTGCTTGAATTGATGTTAAGGTTATACATTTGTCATAAATAATACATTGTGCCTAATTATTTTGTCATGCATATGATATACTGGTTCAACAAAATCAATAAAAAAGTTATCAATATTATGTTTAACATTTTAAAATTGCATTGTTTTTAATCTGTCCCAGTGTTACCAAATATAGTTAGGGGAAGTGGGACAGTATGTTTAAGGTAATATGGGGCAGTTTTATGGACTTTCCCAATGGTGGGAAAAGATCCAATTTTACATTAGGGAGTAATTCCTGCATAATTATATGCAATTCTGTTACATGTTTTGTTTGGTCTTGGGTGCTCCCTTTGGGTCACTTTGAGGTCAGGGGTCACAACCTTTTATCTTACAAGTCATGTAAATCGCTTTCCCACATATTCTATAATGTCTGTAAAGTTCAACCTGCCGCTGGAGACCTCTCAGGCCTCTGCATTCTTCCCCCTGCTTCAGTCTTTCGACTTCACCCTGGCTGAATCCCCATCCACCCACAAGGCCGGTAACCAACTGGACCTGATCTTCACTAGGAACTGCGCATTACCCAACATTATGGTATCTCCCCTACATGTGTCTGACCATTGCTTTCTGTCTTTCTCTCTCCCCCTCCCCTCTGTGCCTAAACCATCCTCACCTGCTCCCACTGTCCTTGTCCGTCGCAACCTCCGCTCTCTCTCCCCCGCTGCCCTGTCGGCTACTGTTCTATCTTCCCTTCCCCCTACTGACGCCTTCTCTCAGCTACCTGCTGAGGAAGCATCGTCCACCCTACTTTCCTCTCTCTCGACTCCTCCTTTGACTCACACTGTCCTCTATCCGCTAAACCTACTCGTCTCCGACCCCCCACCCCCTGGCTAACCGATTCCATTTGGGCTAACCGACTGAAACTGTGAGCGGCAGAAAGGAAATGGAGAAAATCCAAATCCCCTGTAGCTCTGACTGATTTCCACACACTCCTTGCTTCCTTCTCCTCTAACCTCTCCTCTGCTAAGTCTGCATTTTTCCTTTCTAAGATTAAATATTCTGTTTCCAGCCCTCATAAACTCTACTCTACGTTTTCCTCTCTCCTCACCCCTCCTCCTTCCCCACCCCCCTCCTCTCTAACCACGGATGACTTTGCATCCTTCTTTCGCGAGAAGGTCGATGACATTCGTAACTCCTTCCCCCCAACCTCTCCCTCACCTAACTCTCCCTCACCCATCTCGCTACCGAAACCTCTCACCCCTCTGTCCTCCTTCTCGCCCCTCCCTGACTCAGACATCCTTCAACTTGTTCTCTCCCACCGTCCCACCACCTGCCCTCTTGATCCCATTCCTTCCCCCCTCTTATATATGCCATTTAGCAGACGCTTTTATCCAAAGCGACTTATAGTAGCGAATGCATACATTTTTCAGTATATGTGGTGCCGGTGGGAATTGAACCCACAACCTAAGCGTTGCCAACGCCATGCTCTACCAACTGAGCCACACAGAACCAGTCCATTGCTATGGACATCCTCCCCTTTGTCTCCAATGTCATTAACGCCTCTCTTTCCTCTGGCTCTGTCCCCTCTTCCCTCAAATGCGCTCATGTTGTCCCCCTCCTCAAAAAACCCTCTCTGAGTCCTGCTGTCATGTCAAACTACCGACCTGTCTCTCTCCTCCCATTCCTTTCCAAAACATTAGAGCGGGCTGTCTATAACTAACTGTCTGCTCATCTCTTACAGAACGATCTGCTTGATCCCAACCAATCTGGGTTCAGAGCAGGCCACTCCACAGAGACTGCTCTCCTTGCGGTCACTGAGGCTCTTCACGGGGCTAAGTCCCAATCCCTTAGCTCCGTCCTCCTCCTCCTCCTCGACTTGTCAGCGGAATTCGACACCGTGGACCACCAGATCCTGCTCTCATCTCTTGTCGAGATGGGAATCTCTGGATCTGCATTGACATGGTTCGAGTCCTACCTGGCTGACCGGTCCTACCAGGTGGCCTGGAGAGGATCCCTCTCCTCTCCCCACACCCTCTCTACCGGAGTCCCGCAGGGCTCTGTGCTAGGCCCCGTCCTATTCTCTCAAGTCACTTGGCTCTGTTATTTCTGCTCATGGTTTTTCCTATCACTGTTATGCCAATGACACTCAACTCTTTCTCTCCTTCTCTCCATCTGATACCCAGGTCCCGGCACAGATCTCTGCATGCCTGGCTGACATCTCCGCATGGATGTCCACCCACCACCTGAAGCTGAACCTAGGGAAGACAGAGCTGCTCTTCCTCCCAGCGAAGGGCTCCCCGATGATTGATGCATCAATCACCGTGGAAGGCTCCATAGTGTCTCCGTCCCAGTCTGCCAGGAGTCTTGGAGTGACCCTGGACAACCAGCTGTGCTTCTCAAACCATATTGCAGCATCATTTGGACCTGCCGATTCTCCCTCCACAACATCCGGAAGATCTGACCGTTCCTCACCCAAGAGGCCACTCAACTCCTGGTCCAGGCCCTGGTGATCTCACGTCTGGACTACTGCAATTCCTTGCTGGCAGGCCTCCCGGCCTGTGCCATCAAGCCACTGCTACTAGTCCAGAACGCTGCCACTCCCCTGGTGTTCAACCAGCCGAAGTTCACCCACGTCACCCCTCTACTCTCCTCTCTGCACTGGCTTCCCATCGCAGCACGCATCAGATTCAAGTCACTGGTGCTTGCTTTTCAGAATATAAAAAAAATCCCAGAAAATCACATTATATGAATTTTAAACATTTATTTGTGTTTTATTGAGGAAAATAAGTATTTCACCCCCTACCAACCAGCAAGAATTCTGGCTCCCACAGACCGGTTATGTGACCAGGAGGCACACAGATTAGTCCTCTTACTTAATTAGTACTCCTAATTAAGTACTCATTACCTGTATAAAAGACACCTGTCCACAGAATCAATCAATGAATCAGATTCCAACCTCTCCACAATAGGCAAGACCAAAGAATTCTCTAAGGACATCAGGGACAAAATTGTAGACCTGCACAAGACTGGAATGGGCTACAAGACCATTGGCAAGCAGCTTGGTGAGAAGGAGTCAACTGTTGGTGCGATAATTAGAAAATGGAAGAAACACCAATTGACCATCAATCTCCCTCGGTCTGGGGCTCCACGCAAGATCTCACCTCGTGGAGTGAACCTGATCATGAGAAAGGTGAGGGAACAACCCAGAACTACACGGCTGGAGCTTGTTGATGATCTCAAGGCAGCTGGGACCACAGTCACCAAGATGACCATTGGTAACACACTACGCCGTAATGGATTGAAATCCTGTAGTGCCCGCAAGGTCCCCCTGCTCAAGAAGGCACATGTACAGGTCCGTCTGAAGTTTGCCAATGAGCACCTGGATGATTCAGAGGAGGCTTGGGAGAAAGTGCTGTGGTCAGATGAGACTAAAATCGAGCTCTTTGGCATCAACTCGACTCGCCGTGTTTGGAGGAAGAAAAAAGCTGCCTTGGACCCCAAGAACACCATCCCCACCGTCAAGCATGGCGGTGGAAACATTATGCTTTGGGGCTGTTTCTCTGCTAAGGGGACAGGACGACTTCACCAGATCGAGGGGAGGATGAATGGGGCCATGTACCGGGAAATCTTGTGTGAGAACCTCCTTCCCTCAGCCAGGACACTGAAAATGGGTCGTGGATGGGTGTTCCAGCATGACAATGACCCAAAGCATACGGCTAAGGCAACAAAGGAGTGGCTCAAGAAGAAGCACATTAAGGTCATGGAGTGACCTAGTCAGTCTCCGGACCTTAATCCTATAGAGAATCTGTGGAGGGAGCTGAAGCTTCGAGTTGCCAAGCGACAACCTACAAACCCTAAGGATTTGGAGAGGATCTGCAAAGAGGAGTGGGCCAAAATCCCTCCTGGGATCTGCGCAAACTTGGTGACTAACTTCAAGAAACGTCTGACCGCTGTGCTTGCCAACAAGGGTTTCTCCACCCTGAGTACTAAGTCATGTTTTGCTAGGGGGTGAAATACTTATTTTCCTCAATAAAACACAAATAAATGTTTAAAATTCATATAATGTGATTTTCTGGGATTTTTTAAAATATTCTGTCTCTCATTGTTAAGATGAACCTACCATGAAAATGATAGACTGTTCCTTTCTTTGTAAGGGGGCAAACTCACAAAATCAGCATGGGGTGAAATACTTATTTTCCCCACTGTACCTCCAGTCACTCATCACTCCCTACACCCTTCCCAGACCCCTCCGCTCTGCCTCCTCTGGCAAACTGACTGCCCCATCCCTCTGGGCGCCTGGCAGCCGCTCCTTGTGGTCTCGCCTCTTCTCTGTCCTGATCCCTCGCTGGTGGAACGACCTTCCGCAATCGGTCAGCACCGCGGAATCACTTGCAATCTTCCACAAGAGACTCAAAACCCACCTCTTCAGACTCCACTACCACTGAACTCTGTCCATCTAGCTTATTTGTCATCACCCCATCAGGGTAGTCCTGGAGGGCTACAGGGTCTGCTGGTTTTTGTTTTCACCTTAAAATCAACAGCCATCACCCCCAGGTGAGGTTTAACTGTGTGATTCTGATCACCAGTGACAACGAAAACCACAAGCCCTCCAGGACCAGGGTTGGCCACCCCTGTTCTACACCATACAACACTATACTCCAAAAAATAAAATAAAATACACTAACCTTTTTCTTCCCAGTGTTACAGGTATGGTACGCAGATGCCTGCAATTATGTCTATTGCTGTATTACTGCACTGATCTTGTGCGCTAACTATGATTGTTCCTACCATGTATTAATGCACATCTTGTAAGTCACTCTGGATAAGCTTGCTTAAAATGTAAAATGTCAATTAAAATCACATCTGGACTCCAATAACCTCAGCACAGAAACTGCTCTACTTAAAGTCACCAACGACATTCTCCTCTCTGCCGACTCTGGTCTCCTCTCCATCCTCATCTTCCTTGACCTCAGTGCCGCTTTTGACACTATCAACCACTCCATCCTCAACACACGCCTCCAGTCCTCCCTTGGCATAACCGGCACTGACATCTGCTGGTTGAAATCATATCTCTCCGACAGACGTCAATTAATCTCCATCAACAACTGCAAATCCTCCACTGCCCCAGTCACCACGGTGTCCCCCAGGGCTCAGTGCTTGGTCCCCTCCTCTTCATCCTGTATATCCTACCACTTTCACAGATCCTCCGCCGCCATGGCCTCCGGTTTCACTGCTACGCAGGCGATACACAATTCTACCTCTCCACTAAGACCATCACTGCAGCCACCCGTTCCACTCTTAATACTACCTGCCTCACAGACATAAAAACATGGATGCAAAATAACTTTCTTAAACTCAACTGCAATAAATCAGAAAGCCTCATCATTGGCCCAAACTCCCTCACTCGCTCCACCCAGGATTTCTCACTTAACATTGATGGCTCCATTGTCACCCCCTCCACCCATAACATCCAGGCTCGATTGCTGCAACAGCTGCAACAGCATCTTATATGGTTCATCAAACAAAATCCATAATAAACTCTGAATGTTTGAATGTTCAAAACTGCCCACATGCTCACCTCTACCTGGCACATTGATCACATCACCCCTGACCTCCATGACCTCCACTGGCTCCTGATAAAATACAGGATACATTTCAAGTTACTACTCATCACCTTCAAAGTCATCAACAGCCTGCCCCCCACCCTACCTCTCTGACCTCCTCCACTACCACACCTCAACCCGTCGCCTCAGGTCCACAGATGCAAACTTACTCCAAACCACCAGGACAAAGCACCAGACCTGGGGCAACAGGGCCTTCATGCAGCTGCCCCCTCCCTTTGGAACGCTCTCCCCAGCCACATCTGAAAGGCCAATACTTTGCCATCCTTTAAGAAATCCCTCAAAACCCACCTTTTAACTATTGCTTTTGACACCTAACCTTCTACCCCTCCCCTCTCCCCCTTCCCTCCCTCTCGTTTCACAGCTCACATTTTATATTTATAATTTACTTTTATCTTTTTATATATATTTCTAATAAAACTTTTTTTGTGTGTGTACCAAGAAAAGCTCTATAGAAATGTAATGTATTATTATGATTTATTTAGCCTATGAAATCGAATCAATAGCCTACAGAGGGGCAAGCCAAAGTGGCAAGTCATAACGCCGCAGTTCCACTACAAGACGTTGAAATTCCAATCTCCATTTCATGTTGTACTATGACCGAGCCAAAGTAGGGATGGTTACCATAGGCGTACGCTTATTCATTGAACAAATGCAGGCTAAATTAAAATACTGACTGTGATTTGTAACTAACTTGTTAAAAGGAATTCCAGAGTGCCTCCCGAGAATTCCAAAAGACAGGCAGAGGCAGAAAGTAAAAGGAGAGCATCAGAGAGTCAGCTCAACAAGTGGAGTAAGGAAAGGATGAAGATAGCTATGAGTGAATATAGTCAGCAAGTGGAGGCAGGGCATATTCCAAAATTTAGGTTTTTAGCACAGGCCTGGAATGTCCCGAACTCAACACTACAATGGTAAGTGAAGGGGATAATTAAGGGACATGAGCATGTCATCGGGAGGACACCATTAATTCCTAAAGAGGATGAGGAAAAATGAGCAAATTTGTCTAAAAGTTTATCCAAGAGGGGGTTTCCGATGCCAAAGCAAAGGGTATTAAGGGGTTATCTGACGGTAAAGAGAAAGCAGGCCGCTACTGGTTTGAAGGATTCAAAACCCTGATCTTAGTATGTGGAAGCCCGAGGGCCTTTCAGCAGCAAGAGCAGCCTGCTTCAATCCAACTATTTTGCAGAAGTGGTTCACAAACTATGAGGATATACTGTGTGAACTGGGAATTCAGGATATCCCATCACACATTTGGAACTGTGACGAGACTGGGCTCCAGGACCACTTCATCTCCTCCAAGGTGATTTCGGAGGTCAGGGCCCCCTGCTACGAAATAACAGCGAGAGGGGAACCATCTTAGCCATCCTAAACGGTGCAGGAGATTATAGTCCGCTATTGATCATCTTCAAGGGAAAATGGTTCAGGGCAGAGTGGCTCTGAACAACACCATGGTGAGGATATCCGATAATGGTTGAATCAACTCTGACCTCTTCTTGGAGTGGGGAAGGCAGTTTGTCTCCATGCTTCCAAAGGATGACCCCTAACCACATGTGCTACTCTTGGATGGCCACAGTAGCCATGTGTTCAATCTCAATTTCCTCACGCTAATGAAGACCAACAATGTGCATGTGGTGTGCTTTCCAGTCCACATCCTTCAACTGTCGGTCTTTCTTTATTCACCACTTTCCTGCAAGACAATGGTTGTCATCATGACACTCGACACATTTCTGGGACGGTTACTAACTTCTGTTAGCCCTAGTCTGCTATTCTAATTTAGCAGCTTGTTCACCATGAATATCAATGTAAACCTGATAGAATGCCTTACATTTTCCACAACTCAGGTCATCGTCATGATTTTGAGGTGGCTGAAATATTGTATGATCAACTTCACTATTTCCCTGCTCTGTTTTACTGCTCTGTTGTTCTGCTGATGGAGTGGCATTTCTCCAGTAGTGTGTTCTTTGTCACCAATTTCAAGATTCTTTGATGTCACTTCATTCCACCTGTGCTGTTCATCTGTACATGCAACTCCAGTCTTTCCGCTAACTAATGCATTCTGGACCTGAATCTGTAACAGTCCCTGCTCGCCACCAGAGGGCGGTATTGGACTTTTGTGTTCCCTAATTGTTTGATTATTTTATTGGTTAATTGTTTTATTGTCTTGAGTGTTTCCACCTGTGCCTTGTTTTCCTGCTATTATTTAAGTCGCCTGTTTTTTATGTTCTGTGCTCTGTCTTCAGTGGTTTTTCCCTGTGTTTGCTTGTCAGTATTCCAGTGTTACCATTCTGAGCTTTTGTCGTACTACTCGTGTTTGTTTGTCTTAGTATTTTGATTATTTATACTCGTGTTTAATTTCTCCCAGTTTTTCAGTTTGGTCTTGTGTTTTCATTAGTCAGTCACTTACAATAAATCTTCGGTTTCTTCAACATCTGCCTCTTGCTTTGTCTCTGGTCCCATCTCTCTGCCTTGTCTCAGCAAGACAGAGTCAAACTATGGATTCAGCAGAGGTGGAGCATTTTCTCCCAGCTCTGGCTAGCTAAGGCACCTTGGTAGGGGAGCATTAACAACTGCTGCAGAACATCTCTGAGGCTCTGCAGTCCCTGATCATGGCAATCCAGTGGCTCCAACCCCCACAGCCACCACACAACCCTGCCCCCCTACTCCTCCAGCTCCCATTAGCTCCGATGCCAGGGAGCCACGCTTGCCATCCAGGCAAGTGTCGGGGGTTCTTGACCCAGTTCTTGATCTCCAGTCTTTCACCGGTGAGATGAGGAGAGTTTTTGACTATCCTGTGAGTGGCCGGCAGGCGGCGAAGACGCTCCTTAACCTTCACCAGGGCTCTCACAGCATGGTGGATTATGCCATCGAGTTCCAAATGCTTGCCATTAAGAGCATGTGGAATAGCGAAGCCCTCATCTCCACCTTCCACCATGGATTATCAGAGGCCATTAAGGACAAGCTGGCATCACGAGAACTGGAGGACAACCTGGAGTCCCTCATTATCCTGTCTATTCGCATTGACAACTGGCTAAGGGAGTGGCGCAGAGAACAGAGGTTCCTGAGTTCAGTCCCAACTCGTTCCCCACCAACCCCTGCCACCTCAAGCCGTCCCGAGCAGTCCCAGGTTACCCTGAGTCTCCCAGTTGCTACTAGTGAGGAGCCCATGCAGTTGGGCAGGACCCACCTCTCCCAGCAGGAGCGCGACTGGAGGATGCGTGAGAGGTGCTGTCTTTATTGTGGAGTTTCTGGTCATTTTCGGAGAGCCTGTCCTGAGCTGTCGGGAAAGGCTGTGGTTTGTTAGGAGATGGGAGAATCCTGATGAGCTAAATCTCCACATCACTTCCCCCCCATCTCCCGAGTACTGCCTTCTACCCTCTTCTGGAACAACTAACAGTGTGAACTCCAGGGGTTCGTGGACTCTGGGGCAACGGGATGCTTTCTGGATATCAATTGAGCACGTCTTTGGAGGATCCCCTACACCAAGCTCGATCAGCCCCTCCAAGTTTCAACACTGGACGGCAGACCTCTTGGTTCTGGCAGTGTCCACTGCTCCACTTCGACTGCACATTGGCGGTAACCATGAGGAAGCCATCCAGCTTTTTCTTCTTCCGTCACCTGAGCACCCTCTTATCCTTAGCTACCCCTGCCTAGCTATCCATAACCCCTGCATTGACTGGATAGCGGGCATACTGAGTGAATGGGGTCATAATTGCTCAGCTAACTGTGTTCCTACCCACCCTGGTCAACACAAGCACTCCTCTACCAAGCCAGTTGTTTCCCCTGACCTGAGTTAAGTGCCTCCCGAGTATGTTGCACTGAGCGAGGTGTTCAGCAAACAATGGGCTACTACTCTTCCTCCTCATCGCCCCTATGACTGTGCCATAGACCTCTTGCCAGGTACCAGTCCTGCTCATGGGAGACTGTACTCTCTCTCTGCCTCTGAGATTGAGTACATTCGAGATGCACTCACCGCTGGTTTCATTCACCCCTCCACTTCGCTGGTGGGCGCTGACTTCTTCTTCGTGGGAAAGAAGAATGGTGGTCTTAGACCCTATATTGATTACCGTGGGCTCAACAGGATTATGGTGAGGAACCACTACCCTCTTCCATTGATGTTCACTGCTCTCGAGCAGCTGCAGGAGCCACCATCTTCACAAAACTGGACCTATGCAACGCCTACAACCTGGTACGCATTCCCAGAGGGAGACGAGTGGAAGACTGCCTTCAACACCTCTAGCGGCTAATATGAGTACCTCATTATGCCATTCGGTTTCACTAACACTCCCGCTGTGTTCCAGGTTCTGATCAACGATGCACTCAGGGACCTGCTCAACCATTTTGTCTTTGTCTACCTGGACAACATCTTCATCTTTTTGAGCTCTCCACAAGATCATGTCCTGCATGTCAGGCAGGTGCTACAGCGGCAACTCCAAAACCACCTCTTCTTGAAGCCTGAGAAGTGTCTGCTCGATTCTGCTGGACTCCAGAGGCAGGGAGAGCATTTCAGGACCTCAAGCAGCAATTTACCTCTGCCCCTGTTCT
>JAINUG010000093.1:2420000-2501787 GCA_029706075.1 Aldrovandia affinis | reverse complement strand
ACTACAACAAGGTACCATACAAGAGGCCATCAGGATTCTCAGGGTAGGAATGTCAAGGACCGGAGTCACCATACACTTTTGTGTGCACAGGCCGACAATATAACACCTGTGTTGGTGATACATTTACACAAGATCAACTCCAACTGCTAGTAGCCCAGGACAGACACACCACCTGCAAAAATGTGTATCCGATATAGGATATACAATTTAGTACATGCTTTTAGTTCAAAGAGCAGCTCTCATACCCGTATGAATAATTACTGATGCTTGTTCCGCGGAGCAACAGCTTGCAGAATAGAGGTGGAACGCACACAGATTTAAATGCTTATACAATACATTTTCTGCAGCTTAATAATGAATAATTAAATGTCTTGCAATAGGGGATTTTTTGTTTTCCCAATATAAGCAAGCCCACAATTGCACTTCAACATATAAACAATATTGCTTGTAGTGCATGTAATACGCCCTCTCACCCTGATACTTTCCTGAGTGGTGGTGTCTGAACTGTTCAATATGAGAGGTATTATTACAATGTACATGACAGAAACGAGGGAAATTGAGTGACCTGGAAACCAGTGGCCCGCCTCTTCAGAAGATACCAGTTTATCTTTTAAATTTGTACCTCTTTTATATGCAAAGAGAGGTGGATCTTTAAAAGCTTTACCAACCTGCATATCAGAGGCCAGAATATGTTTTTTAGGGTTATTTGTTGTGCAATGAATGTCTTACAGTACACCACACATATACAGTATATATATATTTATATATTGTGGTGTCCCTAGGGGTTGGGCGACACTCACAGACCTTGCAGAGGGCGTAGGCAAGTTAAATAACCCGGAGGAGGCAGTATTACAAACAAAACAATAATTTATTCCAATAATCTTGACAAACAAAACCAAGGGCGGGGTATTCAGGGGAATCCAAAACACATAAAGCCCAAAATCCTAATCCTAATCTTTTATTCTTGAGCAGTCAGCTCAGCTCCCGGTGTGTCTTATTTTCCCCGGACCTCCCAATATGGTCTGAGGGTAGAGCCAGCATGTTGGCATGTACCTCCCCTCAATCACTACTCTCCACACCTCCCCTGGCTGGCTGCCACAATATATATGTAT
Organism: Aldrovandia affinis; assembly: GCA_029706075.1. Classification (NCBI taxonomy): domain Eukaryota; kingdom Metazoa; phylum Chordata; class Actinopteri; order Notacanthiformes; family Halosauridae; genus Aldrovandia; species Aldrovandia affinis. The sequence continues at coordinate 2,500,675 of JAINUG010000093.1, read as the reverse complement.
GTATATACGTATATATATATATATATGAATGCAATTATTATCAATAGTAGTAACAAGAAGCACAGCACTCTTTGTGTTTGCTGATTCGTGAAACCACAGTCCATTGCAGAATAAATGGCACAATAAGTGAAACTATCAATCATGGCTTCCAGATGTCTTTCTGAAACTGGAGATAATAGAGCTGTGCCTGAATGCAGACACACATTTAATTTCCTCCTTCTGTAATTACTGATTTACCAGTGAGTTTGTGTATCCCAGCAGCCTTTTAACATTCTGAAATGTAATGAATTTCTACAACTATCAACTATACTCAAGTGGCAAGTGGTAAAAGAGCACATCTCCAACATGATTTCGTCAGTGTGGCTGAATGAGCCTGATAGGTGCTGACATGGTTAAAGACATGACGTCTTCAGACAAAGAGAAGAAACCCCTGCTTCTTAGGTGAGGGAGATGATTGACACACGTAAAAGGCAAAGCTTGTTATTTCACTCATCTACAGCTTTCAGAGCTATGAGAGTAACCCACTATTTTATTTTATTTTTTATTTTTGTTTATGCTTTTATTCCCCATTTTTCTCACCGATATTTAGTTGCCAATTATACCCTCTCTTTTTCATGTCAATTATCCCCTCCCTCTTATGAGAGGTCGCTGCCATAGTCTTGAGAGCGGTAGTGGGCATCCAGAGTAACCCACAGTTTAAAAAATATATGTGCAATATTTTCTTATGTACACAGAAGGATAAAAAGCAAAAGCCATCATGTGTGCCATTACTTTCCACTTATTTTGGTGATTGCCAAACTCACTTGCATTAAATTGTGAGCTGAAGTTAAGTTGACATGTTTATTGGATCCAGGTGAGATCGAATGCAACACTTTGAAAGCCTGTTAGAGAGTGTCAGCCCCACATTAATTTCATTTTGATTTCATTAAGACAAAATTGTCCTTTATGTAAAACTGGGGTTGTCGGTCTATGGACCGGATTTGTATTTATTTTTCCTGTCTCTCCCCCCAGACATGGGGAAGAGACAGTGGGAGTAGCAGGTTAACATATAACAAACACAAACACAAACACAAAATCTTCAACCTACTCGCCGCGAAGCTTTCGGGTAAAAACAACGAACTAAAATAACAAACTAAAATAATCATAACTTGCGGGACGCCGCGCCTCTTCTTCCGGAGTTCCCCTGGAACCTCCCCAGGCACACACATATCCAGTGACCTTTCAAGTGCTTCCCACCCATGCATACTGAGACACTCAAACTTTGCAGTCCGAGTTCTCCAACCCATGCATACAGAGACCCTCGCCACTCCCCACAGTGAGAGTTTTCTGGCGACCAGCCACGAGACACTCTCCACTCTTCCAGTGAGAGTTCTCGGGCCGTTGCCCAGAAACACTCTCCACTGCCCGAGTGCGAGTTCTCTTTCAATCACACCGAGGGCAAGAGGCGGACCCTTTTTCAGGGCACCCTCTCGGTCTCGCTCTCTTTCCCACTCACACAGGAAGCACTCTACTTTCGACAAACGCACACAAAACTCAACACACATCACTCATCACACATCACACATCACACATCACACGTCAAACGTCAAACGTCAAACGTCAAACGTCAAACGTCAAACGTCAAACCTCAAACGCAAACTCACACTCACACTCACACTCACACTCACACTCACACTCACACTCACACTCACACTCACACTCACACTCACACTCACACTCACACTCACACTCACACTCACACTCACACTCACACTCGCCCCACCTGCTCTTAAATAGGCTTACTTTCTGCCTGGCTCAGGTGGGACTCGTCTATCAATCACTCACTCACATTCTCACACAGACACCCAATCAGCCAATTGACTTCCATATCAATTAACTGATTGACACCAATTAAATCATAATTAAATCAACTATGGCCTTTGGAGCTACCTTCCGGGCGACAGTTCACTCTCACACCCTGTGAGAATGCCAAACCTGCCCCCGGAAAGTCTCCCTGCTCCAAGGGCCTCCACAACATGTAAAACACAGGCAACCATGCCACTCCCACGTGGCCGAGACCGACGTCCTCCAAACACGCTTTATAATTAAGGAATTAAGAATTGTTTGATTAATCTGTCTTGAGGGGTTTTTTCAGTTCTCCCATAGAAGCATGTTTCACTTGATGGGATGGGAGTTTGACATTGATGGGATGTCAGTGGTAATGTTTAATTGGATTTAAAAATAAGTCTGTATTAATATATTTTCAAATACAGGCCCAAAACAGGTGATGAGCAGAGGAATAGGAAGATGTTTTGACTTAAATTATAATGTTATAATGACACAATGTGGGTTGAAAAGTATTGTTTTGAATAGTACCTTCACTGACCAGTTTTTTATCCACTGCTTTTACACAGAGCAATGAACACGGTCAGTTTCTTTGACATAATGCAACCACTTCCATCTATGAACCCAAACTGGCTTAAAGGAACATGAGAAAGTTACACCATTGAAAGGTTACACCAAAAAAAAGCTTCTATTTTCAGATTGAATTTGTTTTATGAGTAAAGCAGAAAAAAACAGAAAACTTGTTAGAAGTAATTTACATCACTGTTTGGCATTATGACTTTTAACAGAGAAAAATAGTGCCTCACTTCACACACTAATTTTGACATTAACTCCCGCATTCATTGACGAATGGGTCGGAATCAGCATTGAAAGGCCTCAGAATCCTCTGTGTGCTGCGTTGGGTGCCACATAGGACCACATGAATGGGGTGATTGACACAACAAAGCGTTCCATTTAATGGAGTGATTGTGGTCAAATCGGGTGCTGTGCCTCGAGGTTGAGGACAGAGGTAGCAGTGATGAGGAAGTGATGGCGCTGCTGTAAGTGGTGTTATGTTTTTTTCGTTGCAGGCTTTTTGAACAATTCGCTAATACTGTACGTGTTTGAGACATTCTGAATAAAAATGTAAAAACACAACTCAATCAATTCATTACATGGCATTATGGGAAATGTGTTACTTCTTCTGGTTACTTCTTGATAGCTAGCTAGCTAACTCGCTTGCTTGCATTGCTAGTTACGTTGATACAGATTTTTTTTTCTCGCACTGATCAGGTGATTGGTCGATCAAATGTTTTTTCTTAGGAACTTATACATATTTGGGTACAGCTTAATGTGCGGAAATGTTGGAATAGCAAAACCTATTAATGACGAGGCCTGCACCACTACATCTCCAAAATCAAATTGAATGCACAGGAGCAGAAGTAATGGTGGCAGCTCAAAGTATGGCAATGTGTGCTTTGTTAACCATTTGTGGATGGAGAAACAACGTTTGAGAAGCATTACTTGTTTAAAAATGTGAATTAAAATGGAAACTACTGATTTAGCTTGAAAACGCCACTGTGGCACCATTTTACTCAGCAATATGATAAAAATGCCACTCTGCAATTTCAGCTAAATCCTTGAACAGATATAGACAATCAAACCAAAGGCTTGCTGTTAGAAGGAGTTCCCTCAATGATATGTTAAATAAGGGCACGTGAGCATCCTCCTGAATGGGCACCTCAAAGTTAACTCAAACCCCCACGTCGCCTCTCATCATTCTCCTCTCTGTGCGGCCATCACAGGAATAATGTAGGCTGAACGGAGTTAATTGTTGCTGTTGCCGAGCCTGTCAACCTAATGAGAGTAGTCCATGGAGCGACTCCTCTCTCCCCCTCCTCCGCTCCTGCGAATGTTCTGGAGCGGGCCTTGTGGAAATCAAAGTGGACAGGGCTAGGTTGGTGAAGATTGACCTGCAAAGAAGACTCAATCAGAGCAGTTAATACAGCAGTCCCTTGACTGGTGAGTGGCAGCCGCTGGCATGGCAGAAGAGTGAAGACTAAGCGCTTCATGCTTCTTTTCAGTTTCAACAGGGGCATAGTCTGTAAGAGAAGCGTTTCACGTGCCCAACTCTTTCAAATAGTGCCAAGAATAAAATGTTACTCTATTTAACCAAAGTTAACGCTATCTATTTATAAACAGTGAGTGCAGCAAAGGTGTCCAGTAAACAAGTAAACAAGGGAAGCAGATACAACATATGACTTTCCATGTACACAAACACTGTAAAATAAAACTTTTATTGCATAATATTTTACAAAAATACCTTTTTGTTTGTTTCACTGATAAAAAATACCTTTATTATATCATAAGAAATGTTTAAAAGCAAAGATAGATAGTCTTCAGTTATGTATTTAATGACTAAATAATCAGATTCTAGATGGAGGACCATTAACATAGAATTCTAGTGTCCAGGAGGAAAATACAGCTTAAATGGAAGGATGTGCACATAACTTAACAATGCCGCACATTACAGTTTATATTTGCTGGGAAACGCTGGTGGTTGTAACAGCAGTGCAGATGATACATTACACAGACCAGTAAAATGAGTGCGTACTATGAAACATATCCGAGAGGCATAATGCTCTGTCTTTCTAAGATATTTCCTTCCAGCATCAATTTGAATATGTCATGTGCTGAGGCTGTGATTCTTTGTGCATGTGGGTGTTTGTTTCTCTGGCTCTTGTTTCCCTCTCTATTTACTTGCCTGACAAGCAGCCTCGTGCTGGCAGCTCTGTCCATCAAATGGCACCTGCTCCCCCTGATTGTTTGCTCAACTTCCTGTCCGGAGCTGTATAGATTACTGTCAGTGTTGTGCTCCAACCATCTTTGTTTTTCCCTTCGATGAAATGTCTTAGAAGCCCTGATCAGTCAGTCAATGTGTACACACATGTGCACACACACATGCATGCATACACACAGACTGAAAGATACACATATTAACCAACACATGTACTCACACATACACACAAACACAAACATTAACAAATGAATGTACACACACACACAAACAGAACAGACTACAATCATTATCCTGAGCAAGCTGAAGTTAAATCCGTCTGTAAGCTATTTTAAATTGCTGTTGCTTCTGATTTCCTACATTCAGACGTTAAATGTTGACATGTCATGATTGGGAAGAGGCATCGCTTTACCGCTTGGAGATTGTTATGCACAATTTAGTCCCTGGGGGGAATAGGCATTTTCAAAGAAGAAAGTATATGAAATGTACTGTTGCTTAATGCGCAACAAATAATCCTGTAACTATCAGCCCCCCTTCCTTCTGCCCTGCTACAGTCTATACTGCCTCCAGCGTTTTGAGGAAGCTGCACATGATCGCTGTGTTTAGTGCTCATCTTGGAAATGCTCTTACTTCCCATCATAAGAGAATTATGCACACTTTTTTCCCCAAGCAGTAAATTGCAACTAAATGCAATCGTACTTCAAATGCATTTTTTTATCTCAACAGAAATATCAAGAGATTTTTTTGGCTCAGTGTTTGTTTGTTTGTTTGTACGTTTACACTGTGTGTTTGATTACAGCAAATACACAGCAAAGACGTGAGCTAAGACATGAAAACCCAGCAACATGCAACACTAACCCAGAACTTGCAGTGCAATCAGGTATGCAAATTAGAATGGACTCCACAATTGCACCGTTTGACTCTGAATGCTGAACCGACAACGTACTCCCTCCTAGTGTGACACACAAGAGACCTTTAAATAGGCCTCTAAATCGTCTTTAGCTGTACGTAGTCCCAAATGCTTAACTTGGTTTAGGTGCGGAACTGCAGGCTGCTGGTAACCGTAGTTCTTCCGGTTCCAGTGGCTCCAGGCAGCCTTTCCTTGGGCAACCCCTTGGGATGCCACAATGCGTTTACATGCTAAGCAAGGATACTGCGATTTTCCTTCACTGAGCAGCAGTGTCTGAAAGATCTATCAAGACCACCTACATAAACATGTTTTTAGCTTCTACTAATTCCCCTTATACAAATTACAGTATAGAAAAAAACATTCTCCATATGGTGCACAAACCAATCTTTTTGATTTGGAAGCTTAAGCAGAATCAATAAAAATCAAATGTACCTGTATATAATATTGTATAAATCAAATGAATAAATGTTATAAGGGACATGAATATTATCAAATACATATTGAGAATGCTCAGTTGCCTGCTGACTAGAGAATGTGCTAAAATGAGTATGCGAGCATCATTGTATAGTAGTATATAGTAGTATATAGTGGTATATAGTAAGTAATCTAGAAGCTGCATATTCCTGCACTATCTAACAGTGATATATTGCAGGTTCACCTGATAAGGTTGGAATACATCCTGAATCAATGGAGAAAGGTATTTTAATAGATTTACCTAAGTAGTCACACATGACTTCACACGTGGAATACCTCCTCACTCAACTTGACAAGCTTGCCTTGCTGCATTTACGCCCGAGTCATGAAGCATCTACAGCATGTGACAAACTCCTCCGACAGAGAGTCGTGCGCCTACCACCGTCAGCTCGCTTGACAGCTGCCATTTTCAGTACAGTGTATCGTGCCCACGGACCACAAGTTGTCATTAACTTTTTTATCTCTGCGCTTTTATCTCTCTCGAGGTTTCTCAGAGGCGAAGACGTCCTGTCACAGGCAATGAACGATGAGAAGGAATTTTGCTTGAATTTTAGAGACTATTTTAGATCCGTCTGTTTTTGTTACAGAGGTGGAGACTGGTGTAAATTCATTGTTATTGTGGCTTATAAATTGTTCTTATAAAGGATATCTTACTCTTACTTTTCACATGTAGGTCTTCCATTAGCCATTTAATAGGGATCTGCATGTTATTTTACGGCCCTAATCTATGCCGTGCTGGAAGACAACTAAGTGGATGTTTTTCCATTGTTGCTTCATGAGTGGGCTAAAATACTGAAATTAAATGCTTTATCAATTCTCTGAGATGTGTCTTTTTAACAGTATTTTATTCTTTTTTTTTAAAAATAATGTAATCGTGTAAAATAAACTTTTTCAGCTACTGTAACTAACCTGATATCTTATGGTATTGGTGAAAAGATTATTAGTTAAAATATCAAATAATCTAATAGTTTAATTAAAAGGCTTGAAAATGTACAAAAATTTGTTTTTACTTGTTTTGGCTACAGTTTATGAGCACCTCTCTCACAACATTATCCATGGCTAATTTCAAAAACATTGCACAGGAGAGGAAGTTTTGAAAGGTAAGTTTTGTGACATATGTTATAGTCAGTGGCAGAAATCTCAAATAATTTCCTTCTGGATTAAATGGCACAGGTTTTTTATTCTGTGTCATTTGGTTTGCAGTGCAGCAATGAAAAAACACTTGTCCAGACATATGTCTAGAGTGGCCCTCTGGGGAATTCAATATGCCATGGAATGGTTGCATCTTCACCCCCTCTCTTAGTTTAACACATGAGAACATTTAAAAATGAGGAAATGGCAAAACGGTATAAATGTTCTTGTTTTTATCCACAGTAAAGACCTAGCTGAACACTTCAGCATATGCTGTATGTACAGCATAGGCGTAACAAGTGAGGGGGGGGGGGTAAATGTTTCCCCCAATATTCAAAACAGTAATATCTGTTCCCCCCAATATTTTGTTGATATAAAACATTCCCTTTTATTAGTCACCTTATATTTCATTTGTTTTTTATATTCTTCTTTGTGATGTGTGTTTGTGGGGTGGGTGTAAAACTACTAAAACATAAAAAAAGGGTAACTAAGTATTCTCTATGCAAAAACTAAATGATTACATTTCTCCTTAGACATATGATCAGCACTTTCACCCTGCAATTACTATAGTGATTTGACATGTTTTGTTAAGTAGTATAATTACCTGGCATTTATATTCAGGAAGTACAGAAGGGAAAGTGGGAATTATGTGGGAATCCATGGAGTTGCATAGTTGGGCAATGCAGAGAAGGGTTTTTCACTGCAGAGAAGGGTTAGCAATTCAAGTCAAATTTGTAAAAATTAAAAAAATTGACTGAATGTAGTTTTCTGTGTACTATATCTTACTTGTACAGAAGCATGGTTAGAGAGTCCTAGAGTCCTAGAGAGTCAACATTTCTGCTTAACTTGTATTGAATTGAAATAAATGCAAGTTTCTATTTTTTTCAATGCAAACTTAATTTTCTTTCAAATTAATTTTGTCAATCTCTGAACACCAGACTGTGTTTCTGGTCAAATAAATAAATAAATAAAACAATATAAATTATTCTAACAATTTACTTTTGAATTACTAATGTAAGTAAGTAATATAAAATGTTATTTGTATTTGCTTACAAAACATTAAAATTGTATTTGGTAAAAAAATTGTTGAGTGAGTGAGTAGAAATATAACAACTGCTAAATACCCTATTCAAGATTAAGGACAAAGTGCTTTAATCTTAAGATTTTGAATTTGGGTCCATCTATCTGTTCTATGTGGCTCTATGACAAAGTGGGTATCAGCAACCTAAAATTAATTGTCATCATCTTTCAAATTAACACTAGCAGCAGCATATCCAGTGTCTTTGATCAATCCCAGATAGAACAAGATCAGGGCCCGTATTCACAAAGCATTTTAAGGATAAAAGTTGGTCCTAACTCCGCGATTTAGGAGCAAGTCTGAAAAATAATGGGCGTGTCACTCATAAATTTAGGAGTCCTACATTTTTGGGATAAGAGTATTTCACAAAGGGTTTGAGAGCTAAAAACAGCTCCTAAGTCCAGGAGAAGTTAAAAGCAGCCAAAAGGACTTCTAAGTCGCTAAAGACCTACTCACGTTGTCGCAATCGCGTCAACACTGGAGATATTGAATGATACAGAGCTCATAAAAAGGTCCCGCCTCAATCGCGAGGGTATTATATATATAATATTATATATATTATATATAGATACCTGGTGATTGTTTACGAGATGCAGACATGTAACCAATTGACTAGTCGGTATTCTTGGTTTCATGTTAAATCAGTGACACGTAGCGTACATTTGTATTTTAGAATCTTTATTAGAATATAATAGGGGTGCATCGGATCATTTTTCGGATCAGCAAAAAATAATAATAACGGCGACCAAAGGCGTGTTTCCACCAAAAATTTACAGGAACTATTCTCAAGGAATTTAATGAATGATAATTTCAGTTTTTCAATTTAAGTTATTTCACTAAATCTTTATTCGAAAATTTCACAAAATACATTTTTAGATTCAGTAGGGGAGAGCAGGGTAAGTTGTCACACGGGTAAGTTGTCACACTGTTCATACCTCCAACCACAGGGGCGCCATCTAAAAAATGGAATAGCTGCTTTGTTGCAACTAGGGCCAGCTTCAAATTCCTTTGCACAGGTGGTCAAAGGCCTCTTTAATTGCAAGCAAGCAGAAGCTGAGCGTTTGTCTCCTGCAAAAGTAAGTAAATGGCGTTGTGTATTTCATGTAATAAAACTGTGTTAGGTATAAAAATGTCCTAAATTATAGTTGTGTACCGAATGAAGGAAACAATAAGGTGTTTATTTATATGTTAGCTGCAGTACTTTGTTGAACTAGCCGTGATATGTAACAAACATTTGCCCACATGCCCGTTTGGGGCTAGTTGTCTAAATGGCTTTGAGGCAAGTTGTCACATGAGGCTAATTTAAATTTGTTTTTGAAGGAAATAAGCATTGAGGGGAGGAAGGAAAGGAACGAACAAACGAAGGAACCAAAAATAAAGTGAGATGATGGTGAGAAATTATAAAAGAAAGACAGAGAATGGTAGCACAGCACCTGATATAATGCTGAAGGCAGTCAGACAGGTGAAGCTGGAGAACAAATCAATCAGAAGCACAGCAAACGATTTTAATATAAACTACCGTACTCTGGCTCGGTATTGTGAAAAGGTTACCAGCGAAGAAATTGTCAGTCAGGCAGCCATGCCAACAACAGTGGTTGGCTATAGAAAGCCACGGCAGATATTTCCACCTGAGTTGGAGATGCAGCTGGTTCATTATATTGCCAGGTCAGCGGACATTTATTTCGGTCTGTCGCCTAGTGAGATCAAAAGACTTGCCTACCAGTTTGCTGTGGCACACAAGCTGAAGTTCACACCAACGTGGGCTGAAACAGAAAAGGCCAGCTCCGAGTGGTTTACAGCCTTTTTAAAAAGGCACCCAATGCTGTCGATAAGAAAGCCTGAGGCAACTAGCCTTGCCAGAGCTAGTAGCTTCAACCGAGAAAATGTCAATGCCTTCTTCGACAATTTAGCAAATGTGCTGGACAGACATCGATTTGGACCAGGGGACATATGGAATGTCGACGAAACTGGGGTGACCACGGTCCATAAACCTGACAAAGTAGTGGCCAGACGCGGATTCAAACAAGTAGGGTCGCTGACCTCCGCTGAAAGGGGGACACTTGTCACACTGGCCTGTGCTGTGTCAGCCACAGGAAATAGTATACCTCCATATTTCATATTCCCCGTGTCAACTTCCGAGACCATTTTTAAACAGCGGACCACCTGGCAGCAGGGGGGCGGCAAATCCATCGGGGTGGATGAAAGATGTGCACTTTGTTGACTTCCTGAAACATTTCACTGAGCATACAAAATGCTCAAAGGAGAAACCATCTTTACTGCTTTTGGACAACCACATATCTCATATGTCCATTGATGGACTCAATTACGCCAAAGAAAACGGCATAATTATGGTCTCATTCCCACCCCACTGCTCTCATCGGCTTCAACCCTTAGACAGGTCTGTCTACGGGCCGCTAAAGGCACATCAACACGGCGTGTGATGCATGGATGAGGAACAATCCTGGGAAAACAATGACTATTTATGACATTCCTGGGATTGTGGCAATCGCGTATCCTGTGGCGGCAACCCCCCTGAACATTCAGGCTGGCTTTAGGGTAGCTGGGGTACAGCCTTACAACAGGGATATCTTTTTGGAAACTGAGTTTGCGCCATCCTATGTCACGGATCGCCCTGCCCCGTCAGGCCCCAGTACCAACCCTGCCCTGCCAGGCACAAGCACCAACCCTGCCCTGCCAGGCACAAGCACCAACCCTGCCCTGCCAGGCACAAGCACCAACCCTGCCCTGCCAGGCACAAGCACCAACCCTGCCCTGCCAGGCACAAGCACCAACCCTGCCCTGCCAGGCACAAGCACCAACCCTGCCCTGCCAGGTACAAGCACCAACCCTGCCCTGCCAGGCACAAGCACCGACCCTGCCCTGCCAGGCACAAGCACCAACCCTGCCCTGCCAGGCACAAGCACAGGCACAGAGACACACCCAGACCCGGTCAGTTCCCATGCCAGCTCACCCTTACCCAGCAATGCCAGTGCTGGCAGCAGACTACCAGCTCCAGAGGACCTCCGGCCATTTCAAAAGCTGGTCCCCGAAAACAAACTAATAATGGAAGAAAGCGGCGCAGGACCGCAATTTGAACAGACACACCCGTGAAGCAAGCACTACAAATGGAAACATCACAATCTAAAAAAGGCTGTTTCTGGGGAATAAAAAGGCAAGGGTAAAAGAAACCTAGACGAGTCAGCAGCAGATGAAGAGGAATGCTTCTGCCTAGTCTGCATGGAGCCATTTTCTAACAGCCGCCCAAACGAGACTTGGGTGCAGTGTGAGAGATGCAAGAAGTGGGCCCATGATGCTTGCACCCCAGGCCACACAATTTATTTGTGCCAGAACTGTGACTCGGAAGATGAGTCTGATTAGATGTGTTTCGTTGTGCATTTTGCTCTTTAATGAATGAGTTCTGTAATGAAATGTACTTGGTTGTTTTTGAATTTTAAAGTAAAAAAAATTTTTTCTTCACAATTACTGTGTTGTGTTCTTATTTGTTGATAATCCAATGTGACAATTTACCCCACATACTATGACATAGTGTGACAACTTACCCACTGGTGGGGTAAGTCGTCCCAAGTGCACACCCTCTATTTAACTGTCTACAACTCCATACTGAAATAATACATGAAAATGCAATTAATACAAAATATGTGCCCAAGACTTCCACCTTTCATTTGGTATGACATTTATACCACTGTGATGTGTTGCGCCCAGTACAGGTAAGACACAGTGAAAAGTGTGCCAACATACCCCGCTCTCCCCTACGCCTTAGGCGATTTAACTAGGCTGGTCTTATGCCTGAATTAATTTAATAAAAAAATAAAAGATTGCTAATGTTTCAATTCTATTTAATTCGGTCGCGTTTCTAAAAACATGCCTCCCAGAAAGGCATTTAGTATGAAAAACAAAGCAAACCAAAACATATATGGTTTATATAACAGCGGCTGTATTTGTATTTCTCTATGATGGTTCAATTTAGCTATTAATCCGCGGATCATATGCATGCCGAACCGTGGGGGTTGATCCGTACGCGGGGAGAGACCCATCCCCTATATCAGCCAATCACTGTTGGCATTCTGAGTAAGCTCGTTCATGAGAAACAACGTCATCCCTAGCAACGACGTCAACCCCGCCCTCACTCTTAGCTAGGAATTCCTTAATGTGAGTTTGTCGTTGCAGCTTTGTGAATAGGTTTTAAGGTGGGACTCCTAACTAAAAGGTTTTAATGCGATTTAGAAGTACTCCTAGTGGTAAGATAAAATGCTTTGTTAATACGGGCCCAGATCATCATAAAGTGGGTTATGGGATGGCTCATGCTGAGCTAAGGGAAATGATGCAGTTATGCTTTACAACAATCATATTGGATTTCTCCCCAACTGATAAGTATCACAAGTTAGATTGGTAGTTTAAGCCATTGTACCCTTTCAATTAAGAATATAATGGTGTAGCATGTTTAAGAAGTCCACACTCTTATTAAATTGTTTTAGGCAATCTTCTGTATGACATGCCCTTTCTATTTGGAGCCTGAGTCATTTTCGCATGCGATTCCATGAGGGCACAAAGTGACATACTTTTCCTTCTTCTTTGTTTGAACTTTTAATGGGCAACACGAGTCCAGATCACATTTTCTAAAGTGAACATAAGAGGTTAGGATAGATGATGGGCAATGTCCTGCTGAATCCCTCAGAGCAATTATGCTGCCCAGTGGGGCAGCCTTCTCATTTCCAAGGGGCCACTAATGTAATATTAAAGAGCTTTGACAGTAATGAGCGATGCGGTTGTGTGTTTGAAGGCTGGACACACTTAAATGTACACACTTACAATACCAGTAAACTCTGACCAATCTCTGCAATATTTTACTGGACATTGAGCTGCAGAGCTTCAGCCCATATTAAACTAACGCGAAGCGCCACATGCTTGTGATGCAGGGACTGGACAGAGCATTGCATTAAAAGTTTGATTCCTCCCAAGAGACGGGTCAGTGCCAAGTGTTCGCACACTCAGATTTAGGCAACAGGAATGCTAGCCGCTCGCCAGAATAAGATTTCATCATCTCGTTTAAACTTTTCTTATATGTTATGCGGAATTAACCTTCCTTGAGGCCAAATGTGTGGGACCAATTAGAGCAGAGGCCATGGCCTGGTGACCGTCCTGGCAAGCTTCCTGGATGCACGTCTGAAATTCTCTGCGTTATCATGGCAATGCTCAGACCGCGTTAGACAAATTAATTGGGTGGCTCATCAGTTTTAAAACAAAGTAGGGGAAACACCAGTGTGAATAAGGACTGTTAGGGTTTTGTTAGGGAAGAGAATAGGGGGGGGGGATAATATGCTGTGAGTTTAATCTGAAATCCCCGCTTTTAATATATGCTAAGAGACCATCTCACGGCCCATAGCAGGTAGTAATGAGGCCAATACTCTGTGTGGATCATCTGTGTGAGCATAGGGGAATTAAGTATTCATTGTCTACGAGGCATGGCAACGAAAGGGATGGAGTCATTCTTTCACATTATTTCACTTTCTGGACACTCACAATCACATCAGATTGTGCTTACAGGACCTGAAAAGAAAGGAACATAACAAATATTTTATGATTCCATTGTGTCGTGGACATGGCGAAAAATCCATTGTGGAGGAATTCCAGAAGGAATTGCAATCTCAAGCTATAGCACATCTCTGAGGTGATGAGTCTTGTAGACTGTCACTGTGCACTTGTATGCTTTTCAGACACCCAAGGAGGTGTCTGAGGTGTACCTTCTTAGATAGATGTAAATTTGCTTCTCCTTGTTTACCTAATATAGATATACATACTGTAGAGAAGTGTTGTTTTGTTTCTCCCATTTGTGTTTGTAATATTGTAATAACTATGTACGTACGTATCAATAATGATCTGGCTTATATTTATTTAACATAATGCATGATGCGAAATACAGTACATATGGTTATCATTCCTGGAACATCTAATCTAAGAACTATAGTTAGCTCAACAATACATTTTTCTTAGGATCGGATTTTCATTTGGGTCCTGTATTCGACATTGCTCATCATAGACAGATTCAGGACACAGGCCTGGATTCAATCAACTTTTGTACTCAAGTTTTTTTGTTCTTAAGTGTGTAATTTTTTTCTTCATGGACATAGTTTGTCAGTTCAGCAATTACCAAAATGAACTAGCCAAAGAAGAAGAAAATAATTAACACTTTTTATGAACTTTTTTATGAACACTTTTGAACAAATGAACACGTATTAAAAAGTCAAAGTTAAGGACAAATGTTGATTGAATGCAGACAAGGATTTCATTCTGACTTTTCAAAAACACAAATGCAAACAAATTGACATTCTGGTCATGTTGTTTCCCCTGTGTGGACATCACTTTGTTTTCTCTTTCCTATTTTTACTGAAATGAAACTTTGACGAACTTTCAGAGCGACATTGCTTCCCGGTGGTGGGGAGGCTGTGTGCAGCTGGTGCTAACTGGCAGCTGTTCGCCGAGGTTCCTCACAACCCTGCGTGTTCCGGGGCCCCTGGAGTCCAAGGCCACCACGTCTGCAGTCACTTTGATTCTCGTTTTGGTGGTCATCTTGGGCTGTCGACGTGAACAGGGTGACGAAGCAGCACTGACAGCCCTCCTCAAGGCATTCCACTTCTCCTGTCATCTCCTCCGACATAAAAACACCCTCCCCCAAAAAAACTAAGCAAAAATATATTTTTTTAAATGTATAAACGTTTATGGGGTAATCTCATGATGGCTGCTTGTATTTTGTTTTATTTAGCAGTGAAAACAAATGCATGAGGCTTGCGGCCAAATATGCTAGCACTCTCCATTGAGGACTGATAAGTGTAGATCTCTAAAACCAAAGTGAATATATGCATCAGTGCCAAAACAAAATAAAAAATACATACACAAATAAACAATGACAACAATAGGAATAATAATAATACATTCATTCATTCAAGATATCTGTTCTTCAAAATACTATGCTTATTAACATCCATGGGATGCCCTATAGCACTTAGTCGTACGTGTACATTTAATACACATGTATAAGTATTACTGGTTAAATTCAGATGTTATGGCTGTTAAAATGTACATGGCCAATGAAACCCTACTCAACAGGCTAGAAAGTATAACCATAATGTACGTATCAATCCTTATAGAATTATTGACAGTGAATAAAAATCACCTGATATATTCAATTATTTTTAATTGATGCCCCATGGAGACTGGTATTATTTGACAAATACAATCAAGGTATTCCTATCACAATTCTGCAGTTTAACCACAGTTAAAGAAAATGTTGTGGAACATCAAAAATGTATCTTTGGAACATCTTTATTATAATATAATAAGGTAGTTGCTCGTAGTAGTTCATCAACCTTCAGTGCTGATTGCTACTGTCCTGTGCAGCACTGCATTAAAGAAGAGAAGGGACAAGTCCAGACAAATACACATGATTAAATAATAATTGATGTGCCTCATATACAGTAATATTATAACATTTCACCATTACTGTGTTTGTAAGCATTCCTGACAGAGAAATGCTGCTCACTGATGATAATTCATAAACTGAACATTCCACCAAAGGCTATTGAGGTCTGCTATGAATTATATGTTGAAGAAGTAGTTACATGTCAAACTTCTATAGTTACATACTTAGCACATGGTTCTGTGTGGCTCAGTAGGTAGAGCATGGCGCTTAGGTTTTGGGTTCGATTCCCATTGGGACCACATATACTGAAAAATGTATGCATTCGTTACTGTCGCTTTGGATAAAAGCATCTGCTACATAGCATATATTATATTATTACATTATTTTGCATCTGTTTTATTATAACAAATAATACTCTTATGCACAACTGCATGTGTCAATACAATTGTATTGTGGTTTGTATATACAGTATATACTGTACATTATAATAATTTAGTCATTTATGCATATAATCTATGCACTTGTGTGTATGCATGCATGTATGTATGTTTTATTAATATTATTATTATTATTCCTTCATCTCTGAGTATTGTGAAGGATAGATATTCCCCACAGTTCTAGATCCAATAGAAGTGATTACATCGATCATGAACACTACAGTTACAGCCAAGACAGAAAGGTCACTCAGGAAGCTATGGGGGAAGCAGGGTGTGTAATATGCCTCCTCCATGGGGCCCACTTGTCCCAATGCACCCTGTCCCCCCGTCCCCCCATCAGTGCGGGAGCTGCGAGAGAGGTGCCAGCATTGCCAGGGCCCTCTTCCTAAGTGACAAAGTGAGCAGATGCCCTTGGGGCAGAAAAACCTGGAACATTAAGTCTTACTATGCTGGCTAAGTACGCCGGCGGACCCTGAACTGGTCTGGCAGCTCGGCAATGATCACTCAGGGTGCTGTTAAACCTGCCAAAAGGAGCCTCCCATCCTACCAGTGTGACCCATAGGAGTAGATAGTCAAAAGTATGGTGTCCGGATTGTTCTTTGGCAGTGGAAGACAGGTGAAGAAAGGTGAGAATACAGTGGTGATATTGCTGAAGTCTGTCGAAGGTTACCCCACGATGCAAACCAAAAAAAAAAAAACAGCTTTGAGCGTCGTTTGGATTTTGACGATGGCGCATTAAATCCGTTGTTAATTGCGCCTCTGAATCGATGCGGGAAAGCCCCCAGATGCCTCTCAAAAAATGAGAATTTTAACAAATATCAGGTTCTTTCTGCCAATTAAAGCAAAAAAAAGTATTTGCATTGGACAGGATTTTACAATAAAGCAAGGTCAAAGCTGTGTTTCTGTCTGCAGAGCAGCTTTTCATTTCAATACCAAAGCGCTCTACAAAGCGTGGTGGGGTGGTTTGATTGGAATTACTGTGACGGCAGTGCTCAGCAGCCAAACTCATTTTGCCTCTCTGAGTTTGCACCAAGTTTTATTTTCACTTCAATGTGGAAGAGAAAATGAAAGTGGGCCCTCGTTGCTGGCCCAAGCAGACGTAATGGCGAGGAGCTACAGAGAGAGGCAATCTGCACAGACGAGCATGCCTGAATCCATTTTATCTCACCAAAATCTTTCACTTTTGCATTCTGTGCCTCCTCTTGATTGTACACGGGAAGTGTGGAGGGACATCAATGTAGTCGTCGGTGTTTTTGGCAGTTACAACTGACCATCATGCGCCTCGATGCCAGTTTTTGTGAAAACTGGCACATATGGCAGCTGAAGTGCCATATGCCATACAGAATATTTTTTGGCTGTTGCATCCATTTGTATAATCGTTGGATGCAGTATCATTATTAATTTATTCCTTCCTTTTCTCCCTCCAGAAGAAGCGTTTCAGGCAGACATGGTGCAGCTAGTTAATTTAAGGTGTGGCGGGTGAATTAGCGGAGGGTGACCTGGTGAAGGGTTTCTTAGATGGAGAGGATGAAGTTATGCATACGAGGTCGAGCATGTGCAAGTAGCAGTGCTATCCGTGAAGAGGGAGAGAGGGGAGACTGGCTTCTTTCAGACACACACACTCACATACACGCGCACACACACACTCACACACACACACACACACACGCACAGACACACAAACACACACACACACAGACACGCACACATACAGACACACACTCTCAGACACACACATGCATACACACAGACACACAAACACACACACTCACACTCACACATACACATGCATGCACACACACACACACACACACACACACACACACACACACACACACACACACACACACACACACACACACACACTCACAAGCACACATAGAGAGACACACTCAGACACACACACACACACACACACACACACACAGAGAGGCGCACTCACTTCCGCTCCACCTTGCACAGCCTGTGATTCAGGCTCTCTCTTTCTTTATCTCTTCTGCCCTCCATTGGAAAGAGCAAGCAAAGTCTGCAGCAGCTCAGCGTGAGCTCTCCTCCCACTCACATGCACCTCCCAGCCTGCTGCAAACAGCCCAGGCCTGCCCCGGGACCTTCTCCCTGCCCTCAATCACTGCCTGGAGAACTCCTATGTGCAATCAGTACACTGCCACTACCCAAAAATCACACCATCAAAAAATATCACCACCAAAACAACCACCCATCCTTAGAGAGGGGATCCAGATGCCAGGGGCTGCCAGTACACTTGTCTGGGCTGGGAGTGTTTAAAAGTCAAAGAAAAAACATTTACAACTGCATTTAATTATACAGTGGTTCAAGCTGTTCATCACATTGTTGGCTTCTACTCATGCCTCCATCAAATAAAAAACCTACTCTGCTCTGTTTGGTTAAAAGTATGACTTTGCAACTTCTTCTGCAATATAAATAATATTCCCCCTCCCCAAAAGAAATACATAATATATTAGGTGAAAAGGCACTTTGATGACAACAGCAGATAGCTCTGTAATTATTACTATAAACATTATACATATTGGATATATAATAAAGAGAGAAATGTAAGACAGAGCATGTTAGCACATGAGATTCAGTTTAATCCTGTTTGTTGAATGTGGCAAACCGACAAAGTCAAGTTTGTAAATGTTGTTTTAATTTGTGGGGATAATAAACAGTTTGCTTTATTTGGGGTGTAGCAAATAATCTGGTATTAATGCATTTGTGAGAGGATGAAAGCATGTCATCTGAAATCTATTGACAAACCACACAAAACCTATGCATTCGGTGGAATAGGAGAGGTGCAATGATGAGGTGCAATGCTTGCTTTTCAGGAGGAAATCTCATGAAGCAATCACACTCAGCATTTTTATTGGCAAATGCCAAATGCTAAATACTTTTATTTTTAACTACAGCAACCTTGTCCTTTCAATATGTGGTGTACTTTGCACCAATCAAAACCATTATGTTTAAAATACACCATGTTTCCTTTAGACTCATCCTACTACCTATTATAATTATGAGGAGCAGTATATGATTTCCTTCTTAATCTCTGAGATTTAAGTCACATTTGAATATATTTTTCCCATTTAGACCTGGCAGATTGTGATTGTTCCATAATTTAAGAATGTACTTAGGAATAGAGATTCCCACATCTGAGATAGATAACAAAAACATTTATCTGTCTGTTATGAGTAAGCACAGAGCACCTAAGTATTTACACAATAGACAAGGGTTTAATCCACAAACAGCTTAAAAGAAAATACAGAAATCTTTTTTTCATTACTTCTCCAAGGATTATGCAGTGACAAATTGCTATTTTACATCGGCCAAACTGGCTCCCTTACATGAGTACTGCAGAAACAAAAGGCAAATATTACAGCTAGATATGCCGTATTTAAACAGATCAACATAATAATACGTGGCATTCTTTTTTTCCTTTTTGCTGTCTGTTTTTATTGTAACATTGTAATTGTTACTGTAAATGTGGACAATTAGCCTATTAGGTCACGTCACAAAAATACATTTTTTTCTTCGGCTGCAGCATGCTGTTTTCAACAAAACAGTTGAGGGTAGACAGGACAGCAGCAGACATTTTAAAAACATTGGTATTAACATGACCATTTGTTGTAAAACAGTGAGAGAAGCACCCATTCTGTCCATCCTGTCTCTGCCTACAACCCAGAGCCGCAGTTAGGGGCGAAGCAGATGGCTGCTGATTGGGTGAGCTTTGTGGTTTTAATTCTGGGTACTGTATGGAAAAGGTCCTTATCATGCTTGGATAGGCAAGAGGGGAGCAGGAGGAGATTTACTGCTAAGAGACCAGTAAATCTTTTTACGTTTCAGCTTGCAAAGAGAGAAAATCAACTTTATTTAAAAAAAAAAAGATCATCTGCAATTCTTATTGCAAATCATTTGCCCAGTTGCACAAAAGCAAGTTACATCACTTTGTCCCCAACCCCCTCATCACACAGGGGCTATTGGAATAAATGTGCTATTTCCATAATCACAGAAATGCATGAATACTTGTTTATACATGATTTTTTCCATGCAAATGTCAACAAAAACGACTAAACTAAAAATCAACACACTTCTGTGAATGCTATTATTGTATTTTTCTCCAGGCAACATGATTTAGCATATCTGGCCTTTTTAATTCTACCGTAATGCCCAGTTGACACTTGAACTCATTATGGTATTCGCTGTAGAGATCACATAAATTAGAAATGAAAAAATAATAACATGTAGCATGATGAAAACTCGATCCCCTTGTTCAGGACACATAATCACGAGAGATAGAAAACAACAACAATAGTTAACAGCAAATGATGAATAGTTCAGTAACCTGAATAAAGCGATTGTTACATAAATCAAACATCTGTATTCAAGCATTGGAGTTCATAGTGGAAGCAATTTAAGCCCCAACACAACAAATATGCTTTGTTATTACAGCACAGGAGTTGTTGCAACATCAGAGATGTGTGCAGATGCCACTCAGTCCAGCAAAAACAAATGTTTGGTGATTAAACAAATAAAGAATTTAGGAATATATCGAAGAAGTCAGACACTGGTTATGAAGTTAAATTGAATTTCATTTTGACACTGATGCAGCAAGCCTGAAAGAAGAAAAAACAGTTCTGATGCCAAAAGTGTGCAGCCCTGTGTGTGTGCTTCAAAGCAAACAATGCACAACGGTATTCAATTTTATAAGATTACAATCTGTCACTTATTCGCACAGAAATTAATTCAGCAAAAAATTGCTGTTTTGTTTTGGGTTCAGTGAATAACAATTAACTACCACACTGCTGTTCTATGATACAGAATATAATATATATATATGGTAGCTCCCTGGCCCAGAAAACAAGTAGCCAATTAGTTATTGAGTAAAAGTTATTTTGCAAATAACTTCAGTTTGCCCAACCTTATTAAAACAAGCTAACAAGAAACAGAACTACAGTAATATTACTACTGAGTTTTGGGCATTTTTTATTAATAATTAAGATTTTAAATTAAAATGCTGGCCATGAGTCAACCAAATTTGGATGGCAGTGCAAAACAAGAAATAATTATATGTTTTAATAATTAATTTTAATTATGCTATAGATGTTCCAGAAAGTATGGGCTCATTCGTATTTACTTGGCTTAGCAGATGTGTATTTTAACAAAGCATTAATGATACAAAACAAAGGTGGAAGAGTAAAACATATGCTACTAAAAATGACTTATTGTTGTGTTAAAAAACGTTTTTAATTGTATGTCATTTAATGATTTTATACTTAATATTTGAGCTTTTTGCCATTTCCACAAAAAGAAAAACTTTTCAAAACATGTATTTTTTTTACATTTTCTAATACAAAGAATAACATGCAAAGTAAAGTGGGAAACTGCAGTCATGCTGTAAATAGATTGTAAATTCATCTATAAAGAGTGTCACAACTTGCACAGTGCACTTTGTTAATCCTTCTAATAGGTAATACTTTGTGCTAGTTGTTTATAGTAGTCTGAAGATAAAAACATACATTGCTATGTGCCAAAGAATTACCAAGAAATACAATTATTCAAATACCAGTTCCTCTTTGTTAGTCTATAAATCTCCCCCTTCTACTCACATACACACCCCATGCTAACTAATCAACATAAAAAAATGATTTATAAAGCATACCTCCATAAAAATCAATGTTATCCACCACCATCCGTGTTTATATATCAGCACCTGCCCAAATTTCAGTGTGTTCATCTTTTATGATTTTGGCATGAGTTAAACTACTATATCCCATTTTATTTTTTGCCATCCATTAAATTATTAAAACCAAAGCTTGAAACTGCCTATTTGCTTAAATAAGGGTCATGTACATGAATAAAATGGTGCCACTAGCAGCAGATAAAAAATGCTGATCATAGGGATTTATGACAACGTTATTATTGCTGAGATCAATAGATCAATAGATCGAGGGTCTAGCTTAGTGCTGTCCAGCACAGGGGTCCATGTGACACCAGCCACCCTCTGAGATGTCTGTCCATCATCCCCCCAGAGAACATAATGGTTCCCAATTGCTCCTGCGCCGAAACAAGGGCTGTCTCACATCAGCCATACATCCCCACCCAGCTTCCTCAGAAACAGCAGAAAACTTTACACACCACGTGTGTAGAGACGGAATGTGAAATGTAATGAAATGTGATTACTGAATGAAAGAGGAGATCAGCATGATACCTCTGCCACAGTGACAATACCAAAATAACCTGTAAATGAAATCACACGATGGAGACAAAACAGCATCGTTTAGAAGACAAAAAAAAAGAATGGTTGTTTCTAACAAAGAGATCATGGTATCACCCCAGACAGCGACCAAGCTGCTCTTGATATTCAAATGATGGTTTCTCCTCGGGATCCAACTCAGAGCCAAGTGTCCACACTGCTCCTGCCTGTTTTGCTGGTCTTACTTGTGCACGCTTTAAAATGATTGGAGGAGGGGGGTTGCTGTAAAAATACACTTCAAAGGGTGGTAAGCAAATGTTACAAGTACTCTATAATAGCTTCCTTTTCTGGAGAACATAAGTTACATAAGTACCCATGCACAATTACAAAAATAACGAAATGTGTTTCACAAACATGTGTGTAACTGTGCATGCAAACATTATTCACAACTGTAATTGTCATTCAGTCAAAATGTCAATTTGTATTCATTAGCAGGGGCACGCTGTGATGCATTCCATAATAATGTTATACATAAGGGTTTCTCTTGTTCCCTTTCCAATGTAAAGCACTTTAATAGTGTGCCATTGAAATGATGGCATGTCAAAGATAATAGGGAATTAAAGCGTATAAGGAACTCCAAGAGAATGTGGATGGACCCCATGTGAATTATTAATTTGTCCATTCTAAATTGATGATAATAATAATAATAATAATAATAATAATAATAATAATAATAATAATAATAATAATATTCATCATCGTCATCATCATTATCAGTAATTATACAATACCACACTTAATTTACGTAATTTGAAACTATGAATGAAATACATTAGTCTTTCTGAAAATTAAATATGTTATAACAGTTTTACATCTTCACAAACAGAGAAACCTACTGCTATCTGTAAAGTATAGACATTGGAAAAAATATAGAGCACAAACCTGTCTGGATGTAGACCGGTCCTATCGTACAAATCTTGTGATTATTTTATTGAAATCCTGGAAATGGGCTCGTGTCCTGCTTCCACTATTGTAAATTGTGATGCAGTAATAAAATGACATTCCGCAAAGTGTGTGTTGGTTCCATCAAATGGATGTCGGCCAGTGAAGAGTTAAAGGGAGGAGACGGAAAGTGTCACGCCTCATTGGACAGATTATGTGCGGCAAACAAAAAGTGTGTGTCTGTGTGCCAGTCGCCAGTGCATCGGGCCCATCTGTACGGTTCTCTCCGCTCACGAAACACAGGGCGATCGTCTGCACTGTCACTTTCAACAGACAGGGAAATGTACTGACTAAACGGGCTAAACAGAAAGCGACAAACCACGGTTTTGCACCATCATTATATTCAACATTGCTTGAACGTTGTGGATTATATTGCTTTAAACAAAAAGGTAAGTGCGCTGTTTTTTTACTGTTTTATTTTATTTAACTCGGCGAGTTAAGTGCACAGAATGATCTGCACCAGAAAACTAGCATCCTTCGGGCAACGAAAGCCAGGGTAGCAGAACTTAATATGATGATAACGAACTCATCAGCAATTTTTAAACAAAGATTTTCATTCTCGAATATTTTTATTGTGAGATTTTCTTAAACATTCTTGTAAATAAACTACACAATTGAAATAAAGGGCAAAAGGGTTCGTTTCACCCATTTTATGAATGTGCGTGTATTCAGAGTTCTGTTTTCTCGTTTGGCTGAAATGCATATTCATTGAATCTTTTGTGCGGCTTTCCCAAGTGAGAGTGCGACCTCCGTACAATAGAAAGGGCTATGGGGGAGAAAAAAAGACTACTTTTCTGAGAGAGATTACTCTAACATTTGAATTTTGTCAAAGGCGGCAACGTAAGCTCGTACCATATATAACCAAGAGTGGCTTCAGCATTACCTAGTTCTTTTTTTAAAGTGGTCCTAGAGAAGAGGATAACTTTTTTTATTTTCTGTAACGTTTTGTGAATGTTAATACCTCACTACAATGGCATGCGCCGCACTGTCACAAGATCTATTTAGATGACAAGGGAGTTTATTTTAGCTGTCTTCAATGACGCTCACCGGAGACGCATCGTAAATTAATTTAACGTCACAAACGGCGGGTCAGTGGTTACTGTATGGGTTGAATGGCCTTACGGTTGTCAAAATAATACAAATAAATTTAAACATTATTCAATAAAGTAATTAATGAATTTAATAATTAATCTCTTATAGCCAAAACCTCAGGACAAAATGTAATATTCCTATTGCAATCGTGAATCAGTCCTGAGCACCTACATACATTTTTCTTACATTCGCCAAATAATTTACAAACACGTGAATTTTCTAATTGCATACCTTTATCATATCTAGGAGTCAAGTAGGCTATAGGCCTAACCAAATAAATATTGCTAAAGTAAGCGTCCATATACTGAAAAATATAGTTAAATAAAATGTATTTGGAATTGATTGTGAGAGAATTTGAAACGAGTTAACTTAATAAGCAGAGGTAACACAATATGCGACACCTGATTAAATAAGTTAATATGTAATCTAAAACAGCGTTTTCTCGCAAGGAAATATTACAATTGTGCTTATGGAACGTGAGTGTTTCAATGAACCTGTTTGGTGTCTTGCCCTATAGGTACTGTTTAACCACTTGCCTAAGTAAATCATATCTCATGCATAAGAAGATGAGTGCGATTCGTCTTCATCCACCAATACGCGTGCAGAGGTAAAAAAATTAAAAATAAACTCCACGTGCTGCCTTAATTAAAGTCTCAGAGGGAAAGTGGTGGATTATGGTAATGAGCAGACATACGTTCCCTCTTGTAGAATGGAGCTAAAGGTTAGCTGACATGAAATCAGTGACTTTGACAGGCCACTTGAAATCCATTCGATATGCTTTTCCATTTTCCAGCGGACTCCATGGTGTCCTATTGCAATGTTTTTCTCAAGACTTCAGAGAGCTATTTCAAATGCAAAACAAACCCTAGTTGCTACCATTTTTTGTAAAAGTATTATTATTATTATTATTATTATTATTATTATTATTATATTCGCATGCTATTTCTGTGAATTACATTAAGACAGAGAACATTAAGGATTCTGCACACAGGTATAAAAAAAACAGCATGGTTTACTTTTTATAGTCAGTAGCTAGTGATAGTACCATTTGCAAATGATATCTACATCTACCTTAAGAAGGATTTGATTGAATTAAGAGGCTCTGCAATTTACTTGGGACGCCCTTGAGAATCCGTTAAGTATATTTACTGCTCAACGCTGAGGTGTTTTTTTTTACTTGACTGTTACTAACGGTTACTAACTCAGTGGTTTAATTCTTCACAGCCGACGATGGAGGAATCCAGTTCACAGAAACTGGTATGGGACGGAGACGCCAAGGCAGTACAGCAGTGCTTAACGGATATTTTCACCAGCGTCTACACGACTTGTGACATTCCTGAAAATGCCATTTTCGGACCTTGCGTTTTGAGCCACACTTCCTTGTACGACAGCATCGCTTTCATTGCTCTCAAATCTACGGACAAACGAACTGCGCCTTACATCTTCAGGGTGAGACAATTAGTAGCCTATATTCTCTTTTAAATTAAAATAAACTCAAAAGAGTTTTGAAAATGAGCTTCTGTTAAGCTAAGCGCAACTACATTATATTTATAATACGTTTGATATATGTTCTTCATAGACTATTGTTTTACTATTTGTTTAAATATCGACCAACTTGTATTTGCGTAAAATAATCCAAATATTATGTTATATTCTCAGCAAATGTAATAATGCTAAAGGTTTGTTTTAACCATATACTTAATAGTAGCTAATTTATTTGTGTTGCTTTCATAACCGGGTAGATACAAATATATAGGCTACATTTGATTTGTAATACAAATATTTTCGAAGTTGTTTGCAATTGTGTGCATTACCAGCAGAAAACGCTATTATGTCAAATGCAGAGCTGTCTTATGCATAAAGAGACCTAGTCTGAGGTTTGTTCGCTGTTTGGTGGTGCTGCAGGTGGACACTTCAGCGGCCAACAGCTCCTCGGAGGGCCTGATGTGGCTGCGCCTGGTACAGTCTGCCAGGGACAAGGACGAGCAGAATCTGGAGGCCTACGTTAAAAATGGACAGCTGTTTTACCGATCTCTGAGGAGAATTGAGAAGGACGAAGAACTGCTGGTGTGGTACGGGAAAGATCTGATTGAGCTGCTACTTCTCAGTACCGGTAGAGGACAAGGAAAAAACAAAGGTTGGGAAAAAAATGCAACACGTTTTTGTTTTATAGCGGCCAACGCCATGTAAATGATCATTGTATTTTCTTCTCAGTGTTTCTATCATTGATATTATCATTGTCTATCATTGTATTTTGATTTATTTTTGTGCTGCATTTAAAGGGTAATTGCAATTTTGAGAGAAATCGTTGATGTAATTTATTCATCAGCATGATTTAATTCCAGTCCAAAATAGAAAAAAAGCCTATGTATAACCTGATGTATAATTCAAAATACAAATAGCTTCCATGCTATGCTTGGTCTCATGCCAAGGTTTCATTGCTAAAAAATATTAATTAAGAATGTATTAGTAATTTCACCACTTTGATTACATCAAAGCATTACAGCCATATATTTGTTTCAGTGAATGTCATTGAAAACAGTTTGTTGTATGTTGATAATAATATGTACATAATCATTGTAATGTATGACCACATCACAATTAATCTTCTATGTTTGTTAATGTATACAAATATGTGCATATACAGTGAAAAATATAGTGTACTATAGGCTACAATTAAGAGTTTATTATCTTTCCTTTTCCTTTTAAAATATGTTGTTCTTCTTTGTGAGTAATTTGTAATGTCTCTCTGTTTTAGAATCCCCTCCATATTTGTGTCCAGACTGCAACCAGCGCTTCCAATTTGAGTTCCCATTTTTGGCTCATTTGAGATTCCGCTGCACCAAGAGATTACAGAGCATCACCAGTGCGGACGAGGATTCTAAGGACAATGGTGAACATGTGAACCTGCTTCCTGTGAAGTCCAGCCCCAAGCTGGGCAGGTCAGAGGGGCACTCCAACTCACAGGAGAGCAAACCCTCCACAGACTTTCACAACTTGGCCAGGGATCTAGAGAACAACAGGACAAGCCCACCCAGCGACAAGGAGGCTGAGATCAGGAGCGAGAGCACCAATAAGAGGAACTTCTCTGAGGTAGATGAGAGCCGGAGCGTGGGCCTGCCACAGCTCATCAAGTCTAAGGAAGACCTGGCGACCTCGGCGCAGCACTACCGGGGAGCCTATGGCCTGGAGGAGAACCAGCAGACATTCTCCCCCTCCAGCCCCGAGCCCACGGAAAGCAAGAGGAGCGCTTTCACTGAGGTCAAGAAGACCACACCCAGCCTCAAACACAGCACCAAAAACCTGAGCTCCAATGCCGAGAACAAGGACGGTGGGCGGCCCAGTGCTAGCCCAGCGGAGAAGCACCTGAATATCCGACAGGTCCTGTCTGAGACGCAACCCCAGTCCCGCATTGAGACCTCCTCCATCGGCAGCGCCTTCACCTCTGTGCCCCAGCAGGTCGGCAGCTCGGAGAGGAAGAGCGCCTTCAGCCAGCCGACCCGCACTTTCTCCCAGCTGTCACCCCTGGTGATGACCCCCAAGCTCCTCCCCACGGTGGACTGCCACCCTGCCGTCAGGGACACCCTCTCCTCCAGCAGACTCTACCAGGCCGACCACCTGGCCGCCAAGCTCCAGGGCTCCGAGTTGAGCAGCAACTGCCCAGTGCCGGGCGGCCTCCCCAAACAGAGCCCCTTCCTTTATGCAACCGCGTTTTGGCCAAAGACGTCCGGACCCATCCAGCTGCAGATGCCCTCAGCGCTCACGCTCCTGCCCCCGTCCTTCACCTCTCTTTGCCTGCCTGCCCAGAACTGGTGTGCCAAATGCAACGCCTCCTTCCGCATGACCTCCGACCTGGTGTACCACATGAGGTCCCACCACAAAAAGGAGTATGCCATGGAGCCGCTGGTGAAAAGGCGCAGGGAGGAGAAGCTCAAGTGCCCCATCTGTAACGAGTCCTTCAGGGAACGACACCACCTTTCCCGTCACATGACCTCCCACAACTGACTCCACTGACACAACAGATTTCTTTTCAGGGAATTTGTTTTCTGACAGTTTCCTGACCAGGATTATTGTTTGACTGGAAGTACAGTACACCCTGAACGCACTTGTTTTTTCACTTTGAAAAGGACTTTGTTTTTTTCCTCCTTTTTCCTTCAAGTGTCATGTTTTAAGTGTATGCCAATGCATTTTGACTTAAAAATATCTATTTATCATATGAAGCACTTATGATTTGGGAAATAAGGGAAAACAATGATATGTGTAAACGTAAGTTGTATTTTATATATAAATATATAAATATATGGAAAATGAAGAAAAACATGTAGGCACATTCCATGGTTTATTATTCAATGATTTTTTTCATGTTCATACTAAAAGGTCACATATTGAAATCAAATGGGATTATGTCAGACTATATTTGAGAGTGCATGTAATATTAAATAGATATTGATTTAAAATGCAGTCTATAAGATGCAGTGTAAATACCTGTTTCGTTTGAATACAAAGGTGTAATATTTTGTGTCAGTGAGGAATAGTTTCAGTGTTTCTTCCTTTTGCTGAAATTTACTACTTGATAGTTTATCTAATCATGTTGAATGCTTTGACAATAAAATAGCTTTATTTTCATCGAAATGTGTGGAAAGTTACATGTGTGAAATCGTTCACAAAACTCTCAATGCTCATATGTAGGTGAATAAATGTAAAAGGCATATATCACTGTCAAATAGTTTATTTAAAATGGTAATTAATTTAGAATATAGAAATGTAAATGTTATAAATGAAACGGTTCTGAATGATTCAATTCCAAAAAACTCATATTAATTCTTGATAATGTTTATGTCAGCTTATAAATACAACATTATACGGCTTGGTCCCCGTTATCTGTCTATTGGAAAACCTTATCTTAAACATTTGGTTTTAACAGGCCAATATGCTGCTTATTTATATATATATATATATATATTATTAGAATATATATTAGAATAAATAGCATATAATAAAAATCGAATTTGACATTACAGACGTTTATTTGGTGAATTGATAAAGTTGCGCATTCTTCTTATCCGTAACAGCCCTCAATTTTTTTAAATGAACAACAAACTTTATATAAAAAATCGGTAGGAAAACGCTTTTTTCAAAAAGCCACTAATAAGGAAGTTACCATTGCAACGTCTTCAGAAAATTCTACATTTTTGTGCTAGCTATTCTGGCTATTGTGTATACCACAATTCATATAAAGCGTGCATATATACGAAATACTAAAGTTCGGAAAAAGGTTTCCGAGCCCTATTTCAAAACATCAACACAGATCAGTTGTGCTTCTATTTATGCAACATTATCACAAATCATATGAATTAAAACAGACTTTATAAGTTAATAGAAGTAGGCTATGCATCATTCTTATATATGTCCGTATTATTCTTCATGATTTATGATAATAATAATAATAACAACAACAACAACAACAACAACAACAACAACAACAACAACAACTGCAATATCCACCATCCCGACAAATAGCCAAACAAACTTAAAAATTAAAACTTAAAGGATTATATGGCATTTGCATATCCACAATCTCACCATAATTAATATTTTATAGGGAACGAAGAATGTATCACTTCAAGTGCAATGTATAGAAAACGGATGCTTAAATCCGTTGAGATGCATGTCATCTTAGATTTTGCCCCTTAAAAAGGTCTCTACAATCCTTTTCCCGTGACAACAGCAGAATATTTTATAATTGATACTTTGTACACCACTCTACATAATATCAGAAATCGAAGACGATTTTTCAACGACTTTCCTTAACGAGAACACCGTTGTACATCCTGAGCGATACGAGCGGTTCTTCACCCATGCAGAAAACAACGCTGTAATTTAAATTAACCAGAAATAAAATTTTGATCAAAGAACATGTAACCGATGAATACACCGTTCATTAAAAAGGACATCTCGTCACAACCACAACAAATTAACATCTACATTTGCAAATGCGTCTATGCAGTAAAACGATGTAGCCTACCCGCTGCAGTGATTAAACCTTAACATATTTAAATCCATATGGTTGTGTATTACCCTGGTTATTCTTCATTAAATCGTTCGGTGAGAGAAAGAAAAGACTATAATCTACTGACCAGGCAGCTCTTAACTCAATTTAAAATGTTTGTTTCAATGTGGCCTATTGAAGTAATGATTTGCTCCACATCAACAAATTCCCGCTCTTTCAGTATTACTGTATTTTAGCCAATGATATTTTAATGTCGATCTGAGTAGAGACCAGGAAATCATATTACTCCATTCCAATTTAGTAGATCACACAACACATTTCTAGCTATATTCCAATAGATTACATACAAATATATATCTAACATAATATAGGTAAAAAACGAGCTACTTCACTGATAATTGTTTTAATACAGTACATCACATACAATTTCATATTTGTTTTATTTGAAAAATCACGTTAAAATTAATATTTTATTTAAAAAAATACAAGGGATTCCTCAATATTTGTATTTTTAACTTATGCTGTTTAGGCGTCATTGTTTTCCAATAATAATCAATGCACTTTCCTCTATATCAGAAGAAAATAAAACATACATACTCTTCACATACTTCGTCGTAAACCAGCAAGGCTCGTCGACAAGAGTCGAAAATGGCTAAACAGTGACACCAAGCTCTCAAAATTTGTAATTCAGTCAATTTTGAAGGACTGGCCATTTTGAAGTCAGAGCTCCACATTGCCCCCGCATGGTTGTCCGGGGCCGAGCACTGAAAATGCATTTAATTCGTAAAAACAAATGAACGAGAATAATTTAATGCTACCGTGCACAACGTTTTACACAAATACTCCAAAATCAATTAGACCATTGTAATTGGTATTGATGAAAAGTGATATCAAACTGAACCCATCTGTCAATATAGGAGTAAACACGTCTGTCTGTCCATATACAGCTATAGTTACTTCACCCTGGGAGACATCTAAGGCTATATCTATTTAGTCAAGAGTGGAATTCATGACTCCATACTTTACTGCTGGTGTCATCCTTTCTGTCCCGAGACACTGTTTCTTCTGTCACCACATCAGTCTGAGCTTGGGAGTCAGCCCCACTCAAATGGCCATTGGTACTGCTTGTGTAACATATATATTTCATTTCCTGCAGGTGCAATCATTAGCAAATAGTTACTCATACCCCCAACAACTACAGACTGAATTGAAAGCTAAACCCATGTGTATACCAATCAGAATGCACATAGTTAAAAGCAAATGGTTATCAACACATATACAGGTCTATAGGGTCTCCTTTCAATTAGAGTCTTTCAGTCCTGCTGTGTTTGACTTGGTATTCTATACATTAAGTGATTTTTACTGAAGGAGTGGCTGCCTCACACAAATTATACATGAATGGGGCAGTGCACATTTAAGACAGAGAAGAGAGAAAAAACAGTTGCATATCATATTCACTGCACAGATGTAAACAACGTGTATTATCCATTTCATAACCGTCACTACGCAGGCACTTGTGAGCAAGTTTTACCTTTCTGTTTTTGATTAGGATATATGCGTCACATTATTTAGCAACTCAAAAAGCTATATTTATAACAAGCATTGAACAACAGCCCCCCTTGCCCTATTTCAATGCGCTGCACATTTAATCTTCCCTCTCGATGACAGGGACAAATTTACACTTACTGTCCACTTTAAAGACAATCTGCCTTTCTTTATTTGCGTGGCTTTGAATCAAGTGGCTGCGCTCTTGCCCTTGGTGCCTTTTGGTCCTTTCTTAAACTCCTCCCAAAATATTATTTTCCAAATTCTGGAGCACTGTAGTGAAAGTAAGCTTGAGGGACCTACATAGTTTACACCTGTTCCTTCTCTTCACACCATTTCTTTAATGTACTGCAGGGTATGTTTTCCAAATCAGTCCACTAAATATGCTGTTGAAAGACTAAGAGTGGACAGAGAATGATCTTATTCAGCAGAGCGGCTTGATGTTTTCCACCTGTTAATGCATCGTATTTGTTACATTATTGTGTCACCGTTCTTTTTAATAAACATCTAACGGTACCTCATGGTAGTTTACCACATATAGCATTAGATTGACAGATTTATTGACGAGTTTGAAATACCAAGAGCTAATTTTACTCAGTGAATGTGCTGATTGATAAAAAAAAAGAGTCATTTGACTATGTCAGATTTATTATAGGTGCTGGAAAGCTGCACAAGCTGGCAGGTATCTGGGGTGAGTGACATGATGTCATGCCTATTGGCCACCGAGACAATCTGGCACAGAAGGCATTGTAGAGTCATCTTTTGTTTCTACTGTGGATTACATGTACAGTAGTGAATGTGTCCATTTTTAAATGGACAGAATTATAATTTAAAGGCAAGTGTACTTATTCCACAATACAATTTCTTACACAGCAAAATTACCAATGTTGAACCCAATAAATCAATCAATCAATCTTTATTTTTGTATAGCGCCATTTACAAACAGGTTGTCACATAGCGCTTCACAATTGGCATTTTCCAGAGGGAATCAAAAAACCAGAAAACCATTGGAACCAATGTGGGAGACTGGAAAATTATTCCCTGACCCCCTTAAAAGGCGGTCGAGATGAACTCCTGGAAAATTGTGGGTTACAGAGAAAAACAAAACAAATAGTCCTTGAGGCTCATGAGGCTTAATAGACCACCGGAAGGGCATTCTAAGTGTAGGGG
Source organism: Aldrovandia affinis (assembly GCA_029706075.1). Classification (NCBI taxonomy): domain Eukaryota; kingdom Metazoa; phylum Chordata; class Actinopteri; order Notacanthiformes; family Halosauridae; genus Aldrovandia; species Aldrovandia affinis. The sequence continues at coordinate 2,467,586 of JAINUG010000093.1, read as the reverse complement.
TGGGGTGGACCTCATCCCTCCAGATACCAGGGCAGGGCAGGGGATGGAACCAGCAGCTAGGGTCTGGGCCAGCGGCATCTGTCTAACACATGGCAGGGGTGGGGGGTTGACTCTGGGGCAGGTGAGCTCCGGGCAGGTGCCACGAAGCCGGGGAGAAAAGAGGAAAGGTGCAATTATGACTATGATAAATATCACACCGGAACCCAGTTCTTAAACATTTCATTCAACTCTCATCAAGTTTATATCATAGTTGATTTAACAGCTAACATTTGTATTTGTACTAGAAGCAACAGCATATTTAAATAAATGTGTTTTACAAGTCTTCTTTTTTAAACTTCTAATTTCCACACATGCAAGCTTCCGAAATTGCATGCATGCAATATGCTGCGCACGCATAGTTATTTGACCACTTGCCCTGCTCTTCCCCTGCCCCACAGCAGAGAATGTTTTGGCAGGGGCCCTGAACGCGTTTGAGAGAGGCATGTCCCATGCCATCCCATGCAAAACAATCCCGGGTCACTGCAGAAACGACAAGACTGCAGTCAACTGTTATTTCTTAGTGCGCAAAATTTTGGCACGGCTGATATTGAGTTAGATGGTAATCCATCACCTGGGTCATTTGCCACGCAGCAAAAGGACATCATTTTATTTACCACCAAAACAGGCCTACGCTTTAAGCTTTCCCTCAGGTAAAAATACAAACGTGAAGGAAATCCAGTGTAAAACTATACGGAACTAATCTTTCACTGCTGAGTGGGCTGCAGGGAGCACGCCCTGTTTATCCCCCCTGGAGCAAGTGCAGGCAGGTAGGGCTGGACTCAGGTTTATGGGATGGCAGTCACTTCGAAAACTATTTTTTTGGTGAGAGAGCAACAAATTATTTCCTGTTTGTTTCTTTAGTCAGGAAAGTGGGGACACTGAAAACACCGCCAAGGAAAGTCCATCACTCAACAGATAAGGTAATACGTTCAAATAGGCAGCAACTTCCACACCTCAACCCTGACCCAGGCCATTCCGCCTGGCATTCAAATTGAGATCTATGATCCTGAGGGAGAGGCAGGTGTGGAAGAAGATAACAGATTTAAAATAGTGCTGTTGTTCAGTCCTGACACATACAATAGAGCCAGTGCTTTGTCTCTTTCAGTTCTCTGACATTAATGGAAAGGTACAGATCTTAGACCCTGTGACACCAAGCTGAGGACTACCTAAACAGCAAGACGTATCTACTTAAAACTAAATTCTGTTGGTTGTAAATGTTTTAAATGATTTGTGAACCATTACTGCATCTGGAATTTCTTTTACAATAATATACGGTTGTTATACTGTACATACTGTGCTGATTATCTTTTTGGCATGCTGTGGGGTAAAGCTGTAGACAAGTACACATATATTGGGATGGCAGGAATGCCATTTACCATGTTACGGGTTGGGGGGGCATACCCCATACCTATACAGCACCTGGAGAGTTTTCCACTTTTCAGGGTCACCCATGGAACTACAATGGCCTTAGACTCGACAAGATGAAGAAACACAGGGCCAATTGAACAGTGCCTTGAACGAATGTAGGAAAATATGGGGAATATTGCTTTGGAACAGTGCTTGTTTAGTTTATGTGAAATATATTGATGAAAGTATAGTTCAAGTTTAGTAACTTGGCATCATTCTGATATCAATAATTTGGTATGCAGTGCGACTTTAGGAATTGGATTTGATAGATTTACAGAAGGGGATATGCTTTAACTTGGCTTTTTAAATGTTAAAAACATTCTTGTTAAAAACATGATTATATTACTTGGCTAAAATCATGTTACAGTCATGTTACATGTTATTTTCCTTACAATGTTTTGCTTTAGTATAATGAAAATTATTTAGCAATCTTAAATGCAGAGGACAGCCATTATCTTTGTAAGAGTCTATATTTAAGAAGCCAGATATTAGAATACCTTCACTATTACACTGATCCACAACATGAACAACTGTATCTGGAACCTTCTACTAAACTGGTGAGGCACTTATCTTACACTCAGTGTGCTTGTCAGCACACAGAAACTGAAATATTTGGTGCTACATGACACTGGGGTTTGAGGGCATGTGGGTCTGTGTGCGGTCATTCATCTGTTAACAGATGTTTTCGCAATAGATCGCTCACCATTGAAACCTCTTGAGAGAGATACCTATTGGTATCTTGGGAAAGAAGTCAGAGAACTGCCATTCGGTCCTCAGCATCAGGGGGCAGGTGTCTGTTCATTCCAGACTGACAGAAGGGGGAGTCAATCAAGGGCACCCATTGACAGTGACCTGTCAGTGGCCAGTGGCTTCTATTGACAGGTGGCTCTGTCTATAACCGGGCAACAGGTGTTTCTTTGTTCATCATCAAATGGACTGAGACAACTGTGCAAAACAAACTTGACTTTTCCCACCAAATGAACGGCGAACCCTCCCGCTTAAGCTAATGTTTAGATCTACGAGGTGATCAAATGCCTTGCTGATGAAACGTTACGTGTCAAGCCTTCCTACCCCGCTATCCTCTCAAAGCTCTCAGATTTAGGGCGCAATCTTTGACATCTAAAGCCAAATTCAGAAATATATGTTTTTGGGAAGAGCTGTGACTGAGAGCTGTGAGCTGTCAGCCGACTGAACAAAAATAAAGAAGAATAAAGAAAAAACCTTCTGCGCATTGCTGTGGTGGAATGCAAGGGCCACAGAGCTAACACATTTTCAGGGATCAGACAAATGGGAAGTTGTTTTAGGGGAGAGAAACTCAGACTGTGTGTTGCTTCAATTGTACAATCCACTTCATGTTCTTGATTATGTTTAATCTGTGCATAGAAAGTAACTTTTCATATTCAAGTTAAGGGAAAAGGCATACTTTCATTGCTTTCTAGTTATTGACATGTGGATGACAGTTATTGACCCACGGTAATAATTGTTCAGTGTCAGTGATAATCAATAAAATAGTGGGAGTTCAATTAATAAACATCCCTCTTTCAGTAGTTTGGGAATGTCTATAGTGAAATATTACAGTGAGTGAGTTTTAGACTATACATATAGAACTAATAATGGACAGTATTCAGCTTCTGTAGACTAACAACTAATAGGTGGGAAATTGAATTGGTGTTTATCAAATGGATGGAACTGAGATTACCTCACAGGACAGATGTGTAACTCTCAGAATATACACATCACAAACACACTGAATTATTGAATTGTGTCCTCCAATGAGTTACATACATCTCATTTTATGTCCGAGTGCCAAAGTGTGCCAAAAAATGTAAAGTAAATAATTTTCCCAATTCATTTGCAATCTTCAAAAAACTGTGTGTGACCATTTTGTTTTGTGAGGGGATCCATCATGCTTCACAGTGATGCCAGACTTGCAGCATAATGCCATGTTGCCTTTTGCATCAGGTTACTGATCATTATGGCACCTGCTTTATACTTCCTGCAAGACTTTATAAAGGGATAGCGAATATCTGCACTAGAATTCACATATATAGAGAGACTTCTTAAAAGTGATTTGTTGTGGACAGGTGTCTACTTGATGAGTCCACTTCTCCTTGTCAAAACCTTGTTAAACTGGGATGAATTTGGGAGGAAGAATCAATCATGGTCTTCTGTTTATGCTATTGAAAGGATTACCTCACTATTGATATTGAAAATCTTCAGAGCAATGAATAGCCTTTGAAATTGTGGAAGCAAACAGTTTCACAATGCATATAACAGTTGCTATATGTCAAACCGTTATTGCCCCAAGGACCCATTACCTGTTCTAAAAATGTGTTAAAAGGGTTTGTCAGTGGCTAAAAATGGGACATTTTTCCTACATCTGAAAATTTAAACAATTGCTGAGATTAATAGAAATAAAGTGTTGAATATTGATATTATCCATCATAATGCATTAACGTCAGTGTCTTCACATAGATGAGTATCATTTATCATTAATTTTTAAAGGCAAACTGAGCAAATTAATTATTTCAGAAGAGTGTATCAAATTTCGTACATTCTCAGAGATAATGTTTATCCCAAATCTTGAAACATCCACAATATAGACCATCATAATGGGTTCTTTTTTAACAAATTGTACATTCAGAGATAATGTTTAACTTGAATCCATTGGGGTTCTTTTAACAAATGTATCAAGAAAGTCATGTTGACCACAACCACCTACATGAAGGAAAAATTACTTTTCAAACAGATAGCATGTCATAAAGTGCCTAATTTCCCCTTTTCCCCCAAAAACAAATCTTAATGCAGAGAGAAACACCATATTAGAAGTACATGCTAAATTCCAATTCATGATAATAAATTCACTAAGTAATTCACTACCACAAAGCATGTGTGTACTTCCTACAGTGGTACCCCACTCAGCATGAACTATGGGATCATTGTCATTGTTAGCATTTAGTGGAACAGCAGGGCTTTAAATAGGGAGGACTGGGTAGGGCAACAGTGTCAACTGGGTTTGGGAATCCTTCACATTAACCAAATTATTTTAAATGATCATTAACATGTATTTATTAAAACTGAGTAATAATGATACTGTAGCTACAAATATAAGTAATGTAAAGTATAGTGTAAAGTCTTTGGCTCTGCAGGTTTTAGACTTTACCAAAGAAGAAATATGTTTTGTAGCATGTGTGCAAGATAGGCATTTCATGCAGATTAATTTAGTCACTTCAATCACCAAATGCTAAATACAAATAAATATATGGCCGTTTGTCACTGTTTTATAATATGGCCAGCGTACAATAAATTAAACATATTATTAATTTATAAACTGCAGTACATATATAACGAAATAAATGTATTGGTACATGCGACATTAGAAACGCAATATTGTAATCAATTCCCAGTCGAAATATATATATATATATATTGTAATAAAGGTTATTCAGAATTGCATTTCTTGACAAAATCATTGCTAAAAGCCTACTTTACCTTGTAGGCTGGCTGATTACGTGAAGTGTGAGGCAGCGAAACAAATCAGTGTATTGAATGAATGAGGAGTAGAGCTAGGGTTTAACTACAAATAATTCGCATTTACTCCTTCCTCAGCACGCCAATCCAAAGAGTTTGCAGAATCTGAAAGACTTGGATTACCATATGCCAACTAATTCTATTTGAAACCCTATTTAGTCCCCCCAGGTCTTTGTAGATCATGTTTGATAGAGTTTACTAATATTTTTTTGTAAGGACTATCTATAACTTTGACACACGGCATGACTCATTGACCTGGATTCCTTTTCTCTGTTATAAATTATTTGTTGGACTTGACGATTAAAATATGCTTCCTCATGCGTAACATGCCGCGCATACTGCGCTCTGTCACGGTGTTTGGAGCCCGAATTTGTGCTCTTGACTCCTTTTTGTGCTCCTTTTTGCCCTATCTGTGCAGATCAATATTGGGTTCTAAAGGACGCTCTCATTCAGATGTTCCTCCCAAAAAGAGGAAAATCCGAATGAGAGCGTCCTTTAGAACCCAGGCATGCATCAAGCAGTGAGATCATTTGTGTTATAAATATCTCAGTGCCAGTAGAACTACTCCAGTGACTGGAGCCAGGGTTATGCCTGCCAGTGCCGTAACTGTATGTGTGTGCACAGAGTTGCTCGTGCATGGAACACAGGATCAACAACAAAATGCTAGAACTACCCTAGCGCAGTCAGAGTGTCCCGTTTTGGAAGAATGACCGTTCCTCTCTGCCTTTTCTTCTTCGTTCATTTGATTCGCTTTGTGGACGTTACCGAATCTGAACGAGTTCCGTTTGAGGATCAACTTCTTGAAGAAGCAAGCAATTCAGGGCGCAGGACTGGCAGACTTTACTGTAGGGTTGGCATTGGTTTTCATCTCCAGATTCACCCAGATGGCAGAGTCAACGGCAGCCACGAACCCGATCAGTTGAGTAAGTTATTAATGAATGATTTATAGTATACTTTGCAGGAAGCGGTTTAATAAATAGGTAACATGAAGAGAAAGGGGTCATTTGCACACAACAGCTGCGTTTGTAGTCTGATGTCTTGTAGTTTTTTTCCCATTTTTATACAGGCGTAGGCTATGTATGTATGTACTCTTTTCCTTCAATAATGCAGGAAGTACTTCAGTCATTTAGGTCACAATTTATATGCACCCCTCTCCAGTTTTTGTTGTAGTCAAACGCAGTTGGAAATTTGATTAAATAAATGTTATCAATATAGCATAAACGAATAAATATGTAGGTGAGGAATTTAATTTCACATTTTAAAATATATAATTTAGCTGCAACATTATACTATTTGAAACAGAACTGATGTATACAGTGATACAATAAAGCTTCCGATATATATATATATATTTGGTTGATATGTGAACTGTATTATCTTAATTTATCATAATGTGTGAATGTATGTTACATCTTGCTGTCTGGGTCAAATTCCTCGTTTGTTCCTGTTTTGGTAGTAGCAGGTATGTGTGTAACAGGTGCAACTGCTGGGATAAGAATATGTTTGGTTGGGAATCAGCATGAGTTGTCTCACACCCAGTGTAATTAAATATTGCAAATGGTTGTCCCTGGCACTTCAATTAGGGAGATTCCAATATTTATATTTTGTGCTGTTGAGCTGCCAAATCATTGGTTAAAATGTGATATGATACAAACTTGTTCAAGGCACACTCAACCCTCCCATTACCACTAAAATAATATTAATTTATGTTTTCATTAGAGCCCTTCTGGCCCAATAATGCTGTTAAATTTATTTATGAAATGGGTCTGCAACATGTTTTCTCTCTTGTTGAATGTTGCCTGGATGTGTGGTTGTGCTCCTTCTTAATTTTCATATAGCTTCATATTGTCATATAGCCTATCTGTTAAAGATCAATTGGTATTCATCAGTTCTGTATGACGATACATGCATAACTGGGGTCTAAATGAAGCACAACCTTTTAGTCCAAAGTGAATTATGGTTTGTAGCAATTGTAGCAAAAGGAAAACGTTGCTTTTTGGCTGAACATGCTGGAGGAAATTCATTGCTGTCCATGAAAACCTAATGGATGTGGTTCACAAACTCCTCAGTCCTAAACCCTCACACCTTCCCAAGCAACTGCATTTTGCAGGTGTTTGCAGACAACTTAAAGTAGATGCTCACATTTCACTGCACTGTCATCGGTTAAGATGTTTATGACGTATCATTTAAATGCACCTACTTTTGGGGTGAGTCTGTGTGAAAAGAAATCCCATAGAGCGCGTTTGGCTAGACATACTAAGTATGTAAAAATCCATGTTGTCTGTTTAGATTTATGGTTTTTAGGTTTATGTTTGTGGGTCTATGTGCCAAATAATAATTGTAAGCTAAGCTTCAACTATTGGCTTTCACAGAACAGCCTTAGGTGCCCTTTAAGTTCAGTGGTGTCTTTTTCATAATTTTTGTATATTGTGTTTTATAATTTTGTTTGCAGGTGTGCTGGAGCTCTTTGCAGTTTCGCAGGGGGTTGTGGGAATTCGAGGAGTTTTTAGCAACAGATTTCTTGCCATGAACAAAAGAGGGAGGCTACACGCCATTGTGAGTATAAACACATATAAAGATCACTATTATCACAAGAAACAAATACCAGCTTTTAACATATTTTATTATAAATTATGAAAACTGGCAGAGAATCTTAAAACAAAACAACAGTACATTGCAATTTATAGAAACAATGCAAGCTGCAATGTCAATAAATATATTCCCACTTTTTGAGTTTGGAAGCCTTTCGTTTCTGCACCACACAGAGGACCAATGCACACAGGCAAGGCAGCTCAGCGGAACGTCTGTGTAATATAAACAGTAGTCTATTAGCATGTGTTAATGGGATGCACAGATTAAAAGGAGTCTGGGTTAGCTGATAATGAAAAAAAAAATCATTACGTTGAGTAAACAAAGCGGAGACAGCTGCAGACTCAGAACTCACCCTTCATATCAGAGGCAGCATCACTTTGCTCAAACCATCCGGCTCTGCATCCACGTTTCACCAAAAAAAAGGGAAGGGAAGGAGGTGAGGGGTTAACTTTGCATCACAGTATTTTAGACAAGACAATCTCTGTAACGTAAGCACTGGTACCCCCATCAACTTCAAAACTTAATTACACACTGTTGTATGTAAAATTGTACTTTGTACTCACCAGTATTCACACTACTACCCCTCAACTAACCAAAATGTTTGCCATAAACAACCAGATTTAGAGGAAAATCTGAGAACCAAGAAATGGCCAAACAGTGTAAAGATGAGGAAAGTGTTGAAAGAGAGAGAGAGAAAACAAAGGATAAATCAGAGGATGAGCCACTGAGACTGTGCAGACATAAGCAACAATTAGGGCAGCTGCACCCGATCCGTCAGTGTTGAATTAGGTTTGATTTTCCTCAACACGGCTACAGTTGCACGGGCTTATTTAATGGTCCTTAAAGCCAGGGCCTTGCACTTCAGAGATGGGCTCTGGTCTTATTAGGACTATCGAATGGCACACTAGTCTTGTGTTGTTGCGCCATCTGTCATACTTAATAATATTTAGATGTTTTCATAGCGGCAATTTATTGCTCGAATAATGGGCAAGGAGACGGATGAGGATTACTTCGCGTGACCTACCCAGCAAGTCATTACAAACACAATCTGTAAAAAGGTGAAAAGGTCACCTGGATTTATCTAACAAACAATCTCCTGAAGAAGAAGAAGAATTGGCAACCGTACAATGCAACCAAATCAATTCTCATTGACCTTCCCCAAATAAAGCCTGGGCTGGAGCACTCTAAATCTAAGTCTAAATCCAAGGTAAGTGCAGATGAAACAGTTGTGCCTCCATGAATACAACAGTGCATTTAAACTGGATGAACTTTGAATCATCAGATCTTTGATTCAACATCTCATGTAGCACAAACCCACAAGACTGGCCTTATTTTCTCCACATAAATCCAAATACACAATGCAGTCAAAAAGCAGCATAGCCTAAAGCAGTGTAGCCTAATAAAAAATAACTCACAACCTTGTATGCTGAAGATATCACCTGCACTGGCAGAAAATTAACAGGCAACACTTGAAATAGGAGGCAAATAGGTTGTTTTCAGCACGAAAAAAATTAATTGAACAATTCCAACATCATAAAAACGGATTTTCTTCTAGAATAGACTGCTGTAACTGCAGTAAACTGTAATTGTAAATCTGGAAGTTATTTTCAAATAAACTTGAGCGAGAGGACACTGTTATCTGGAGGATTTGGGGAAACAACTGGCTGATTTCTTGTCAGGTTGAAGCAGGTGAAGCTGAGGTGCAAGAGTTATGATTTTGACAATACAATTTTTCCTATCTAGTCCCAGCAGTTAAATGTCTGAATATTGGCATGACAAAGCTGCTTCTGCTCAGCAACCTTGCCCAGAACCTTGCCCCTTGTTTATTATATTTACACAGTACAAGTAAAAGCGTGTCATAGTTGTGATCCTTATGATGTATGAGTAAATCTGTTAATTTCCTTGGATAATCCATGGTATGTTTAGATGATAACATAAAATAACACCCAGGGGGCAATGCCAATGTAACATGAATTAGACAAACACTTAAGTTTGTATATGTAGGGCTCTGAAGTTATGGCAACTTGCATAGTGACTGGCATGTTTAGAAAAAATAATGGTGTCATTTTCTGCTACACTGCGCTGTTCAACAAAGCAGAACTGTTGTATTATTACAAAATGCTATTTTGGGGTTATATACGGCAGCAATATTGGGCAAAGAGGCAACCCTGGACACCTTTTATGGTTTCCCACCAAAATTATTTTTAGCAGCTTAGCAGAGATCCCTTGAATATGAAAAACATTGTTCTTATCACTGCACACAGAACAATAGCTTAACATAATGCATTCATACTGGCGATTCTTGGGCGATTCAATCTACTGCAAGTCATTTAGCTACATTGACTCCTTAAAAACAGATTTATTTTCATCAGGTAATACAGAACTCTTTTTTTTAATTAGATAAAAATGTGATGATTCATCCAATTGTTATTGGAACAAATTGAACCAATTAAAGTAATCATTATGTGCTTTATGCATTAGCCTAATACTCTCATCAAAACTCAGTTACTGTGTGTGTACATGTGTACGTGTGTGTGTGTATGAGTGTTTTTAAATAACTTCTGAACAGAGAAACCAACTAGAGGCTTGCTGCTCCTAGATTATACAGTAGATCAAGAAGTCCAGCATGGGTGAAACTCAACCCCAGTCACAGTGCCCTCACAGTATAAATGGGGAAATTATTGCCATAAAAAAGCATCTGTCCTTTTTTCTGTGACCTGGTTGGATAAAGTTATTTCATGGACTAATGAGTTTCAGGCACTACAAAGGACACCCTGCTCCTGTCACTCATGGCAGCTCTTTGATAGGAAAGTCATTTTTATGACTTTGAGCTGCACCACAGATAAAAGTAAGTCTCGCAATTATTTTGTAACCCCTCAACAGTCCGCTCTGTGGGCCTGTGTCTATTATCTGTTCATTGCTTTTCATTACGCCTTAATATGCGGTAACCCAATCAAACCACAAAGTGGTCCATTTCTACCAGCTGCTAATACAATGTTGTACAGCGTAAGCGCCTAGTAATTATGGATTGTTGGGCTACATTGTTAAGGCTTTATATTATAGTTTTAATTCATTCTATTTTTCTATATGTATTAAAAATGAAACATAGTACATTGGAAGTAATCACATACCTTCTGATCATAGTGCCAGAGTGGTTACTGGAATGGAATATTTCTTTTTTTATTTCATTATTTTTCAGTTTTTGGTAACCTAAACTTTTATCTTAACCTCTGGCAGTTTACCGCTTACCTTTGTACGATTTCAGGTTATTCACTGGACTTAAACTGCTTAAATTTCAGCAAAAACTGGAAAATGGGGGTGTTATAAAACCTTTGATCGGTAGTGTATATTTACTATATGCTGTATATACAGGTACCTGCCAAAATAAAGGACACACCAATATAAAGTGTCTTAATAGGCAACCACGAGCCTCCAGAACAGTTTCAATGTACTTTGGCAGATCTGGTGACTGAGAAGGCCACATCATATGGTTTACATAATTTTCATGCTCATCAAACCATTCAGAGACCACTCGTGTCTTGTGGATGGGGGCATTGTCATCCTGGAAGAGATCACTCCCATCAGCATAGAAATGCTTCACCATAAGATGAAAGTGATCACTCTAAATGGATTTGTATTTATTGGTGTTTACCTTCCCCTCTAAAGGGGTTGAGTGTACTTAAACCATACTAGGAAAATGCACCCCACACCATAACAGAGCCACCAGAACCCTTCATTTACTCAAGTGTTTCCTTTATTTTGGCAGCTACCTGCACATTGACTAAGTTACATATGAACATTCTTGGGGCTTCATAGTCATGGAAGAACATGCTCTAGTTGCAGATTCTCAGAGAGCCTTCATAAAAAATATCATAGGTGTTTTAACATGATGAGCCAAACACATCAAACAGAGTGACAGGAATTTGGGACACACTGATTGCTTCCCACAATAAATTCCAGTTTACTGAGGTGACAATGGTACACAGAGAAAAGTCTCATAAAAAAAAAAAAAAAAACATTATGCAGTTGAATCGGAGACCTTAGCAGGGTGGTTGCACTGGGAAGAGCAGCAATGTTTAGAAAGGGTGGGGTGTCGTATAGGTCCAAGAATATTCACGTTATGATTGATGGCATGTAGACGACCCACTAATCTCTAAAAGAAGGTCCTTGCCCGAACGGATGAGCACAGGCACGGGGTTGGATTGCAATATAAATTGTTGCATATGGATCCTCCGGGCAATGTTATTTCCTGTCATTTTGAACACACAGTACCTAGTGAGTTTCATAATTAACTCAGAGAGATGGATACAAGTCATGCCGGTTGTCTCACATGTTAAAATCCTCTGTGTGACTCAGTCTTAATCACGGATTACATAAACCCATACTCTCCGACCCAGAAATGCTTTAACCACTCACAAGGGAGCAATCTCATTGCTGCACAAACCGTTTTACTGGTCCGTATCATGTGAACAGCAGATGAGCAAAGTCTGAAATGCTGAAATGTGTTGTCAGATTTTTTTTCTCTCTTTTTATCCCAACACTGTCCAAGCTATTTGTTTTCATTCGCCAGCTAATTGATGTCAGCGTCGCAGAATATCTGGCAGAATGCGTCATCTCATGATGCATGTTTGATGAGAAAGGGATATGGGTGATTGTTACTCCTCAGGCATAAAGGCAGTTATCTAATTAGAGACCCACAGGAGAAAAATAGCTGAGGCAGTGGTAGTAAGCAAATAGATTCCCAGATGGGATCCAGCTGAACGCTGGGTTGGTGTTATTGTAAGGACTTGGTGTTATTCACCTTATGTCACTTATTATGGTATCAATTGCAGTTAGGATTTTAAAGTGTATGCAACTGTCGACGTCATACACCGGCTTTCTTTGGCTTCCGATTTGCTGTATGTCAAACTTTTCAGGACCAACTATTGTATGGGTGCTCAAAACCTGCCATGGTTGTATTATTGTTTCTGTGCCTACAGCCTGAGAATGCCCTGGCCGATATGTGAGTCACCGCCTGAAAATTATGCTGTGTTGTTATTCCTCTGTTTGTTGTTTTAGGAGAAATTCACAGATGACTGCAAGTTCAGGGAGAGGTTTCAGGAGAACAGCTACAACACATACGCCTCGGTGACACACAAGAACCACCGGACAGGGCGGCAATGGTTTGTGGCCCTCAACAAGAGGGGCAAGGCCAAGATGGGCTCCAGCCCACGGGTTAAGTCCCAGCATGTCTCCACGCACTTCCTGCCCAGGTTCAGCTCTCAGGACAGGACTGAGCTGGGGTTCACCATCACAAACAAGAGCAAGGAAAGGAAGAAAGACCCCCCACCACCACTGCCCCCGCCCAAGATCGACACCAAAAGCAAGAGCACCCCAGTGCTCAAATTCTGGCCCAAGTTTAGGTTCGGATAGAAAGCTGTGCTGGGGCCAGGACTCTATCCTGAAAAGGACTTGCAGAATGAGGACAGAATGAGTTGACAGGAGCTGGTGTTGCCCTTTTGAAGGGCCTTCACTTTTAACTTGACTTTTCTTTTAATATTTAAAGCATTCCAAATGAGTAATTAGACATCCTAAAGCAAAAGGGCTGAAAACACACAACATTAAAAAACACATAGGGTGGTTGTATGGGAAAAGAAAACCAAGGGAAAGTGTTTAGGTGACTGTATCCAGCATTACATATTTGTCTTGTAATGGGTTTTTGGCATTGGCTTTTTGTGTGCTTGCTTGATACAGTTGATTAATCACTTATCCTGTGGGTTCATTTTGAGATATTTATGTTATTATATGATTTTCCTGAAATCTTTTAATGAATTTCAGGTTCCAGGTATGTATGCATTTTACTTGGTGTGTAAGGTAAACTACTGATTCGAATCATAGAGCAGCCCTTGGTTCCCTTTAAACTTTAACATTCAAACAATGACATTTGTTTGCTGTTGTTTATACAGCTTTTGAAAGTTCTTCCTTACCTCCAAAATGAAAGCTGATGCACTTTTCTTTTTCTTTGAACTTTAAGCCGATTTTATCGAAGCAAGAACATCTCCTCTGTCCTTACAATGCTGTTTTACCAGAAAAGAGTGGAAACCATCTTTTCACCTCATCATCTATCCTTACTTATATTTATGTTGCTGACAGACAAGATCTACATTATTTTGCTGCATGCTCTTTTACACTTTTCATTGAGCACTGTATGTTTATCATATGCAGTAAATATGATCAATGCCAATAGTTTAGCTTGGATTCATTCAACGTTTGTCCTTCATTTTGTCTCATAGTTAAATGCAACTGTTTTTTTTCTTCACAAATCCATTTGGAGTTCAGTGATCACCAAAACTAATAATAAATGTGTTTGAATTGCAAAATAAGAAACACTTGAATGTATTTGTTTCAGAAAGTTAAGGACAAATGTTGATTGAATCAAGGCCAACTTCTTGAAAGACAGGAATTGGAAGGGTATCCAAATGTTCCTGTCTTATACCCCTTTCCTCCATCCGCACCCACCCACAGTCCCCTGTATAAAGACCAGTGGTAGTGCTGGAATGAGGCGCAATGTGAATGAGGGTTTTTAACCTCCAGGCACAGGTTTGCTCTTCCTGGACAGCTGGGGTGATCGGGGAGCAACCTGTCCATCAAAACTATCGTTTTAGCAGCCGGCTGTCACAAAAATCCCTGCCACGACCCTGTGGTATGCCCTCGGGAAGTTCCGTGGGGATAAAGATGCCTCACAACACCACTCAATTTTTTTGGGGGGCGGCTGAAGCCATAGGTGTATCATATGGCACAACAGCCGGGCTGTGGTCTGTTATCAAACGCCGTTGTTATTTGGGTGACGCAAGCCCTGGGGGGGGTGAAAGATTCCTATGGAGGTTACAGGTGTAAAAATAAGACTTTAGAAACATATCTTTTAGAGGGTAGCTCTACACAAGTTCTAGATTAAGTGATCTTATCAGAATTATTGCCATTTTTACATCTCAAAATGGATATTAATGAAAAGTAAGTGAAGGAGAAAATGTGTAACTCCTGGGCAACTACTGCAGTAAGCAATGTGTTGTATGTTTTCTTTCTTGATGCCATGGCAGGCACTTCATGACTTTGTTTTCTTAACAATGTGTAGGGGACGTGTCATGAGCTCCCAGTTTCAACCTTCCAAAGATTTAAAAATATATATTATTCTCTTATTATTTTATTATATTATTTTGTAATACAGGACATTTTTTTTAAATGTGACTCAATTTAGAACAAATGAGTCACATTTGAGACTAAATTGCTAAATGTGTATATTTGACTATTTCCATTTACAGATAAAAAAATAAAATGTATCAGGAAGTTCTTAACAGTGAAGAATATTGCTGGCAGTTTATTATTCTATGAACAGAAAAGAGCAGGGATGTTCTTATTTTCTAAACTTTTATTCCAACTGCATTCTAAAAACACAAATGATTCTGTGTGATTTTCAGAATAATTTGCAATAAACCCAATGTGCAATTGAAAACAAAATGAATAATAACACAAATCAAACAGGAAAGAGTTTTTTTAGAAACCCAATGGTAACATCATGGAGAAAATTTCGCAAGGCAGGTCAATCGCTTATGACCCTGATAGCCATTGACTTTGCTCGCCAACATCTCCATCACTACTTCAGTCAGAGAGGAAAAGTGGAGAACGTCACCCAAAATCACTGTAATTGATTAACATAAAACAGGTGGTCACAGGGGCTGTGGAAGCCTGTTCCAAGGGTGAGGTCATGAGAGATCGTCTGTGGCCCTAAAACGGGACTCAGCGTTTGGAATGTACCTCCACTGCACACTAATGATTGGGATCCCTTGCCTTCTGGAAAGAATGGATTCACATCCCTCCTGATGCCTCACATCTGGTGGGAGTAAGCAATCCATCCACAATGCTAGGGAAACCCATTGGACCTGGGCTGCAGTATTTGGTCATGTGTAATAAGGATATAATAAGGATATATGATGATGACAAGCCCAGCCCATTTAGCTCATCTAGGCTCATCATTTGCCTACTCTCTAGGCAAAAAAAAAAGGCTTTTTGTGTGAAGCTGCTGAAAGGGCTTAAAGAGGAAAGTACTTGTACTGCAGGAAATTAGCCTTTGGTTCCTGTTGAACTATCCTTAAATATTGTCCTGGTGCTATAATACTGTATATAGAAGTAAACTTCTTTTAAATCTTCCACACAGGCACTAGGCCACTTTATAGCCACATTCTCTTCACCACTCTGGTGCAACCTAAAAATCTGTAGGATTTTCAATAATCGTATTGGCTATGTATAAAAATATGTGGACTTAATTAACTCTAATTCATTCATTGCTACCATTCCTTGTTTCTATTTTAAACCATTAGGCTAAATTACTGTGCCTAATACAGTAGGGCCGAACAGTACAGAAGTAATATAGTAGTACAGAAGGGCCTTCTGTTCTGCAAGTGGCCCTTCCACTCAACCAGTGAACCACATATTCATCTTTTATAAGTAGTATGGATATTCCATTCAATTCTTTTCCATTCAGAAAACATTTCTAATTATGTTTAACATGCCACCATTTACATGAACAATATGGAGGATAAGTGGGTAGATTTATGTCACATTCTTCCTAATTATAAAACATGCTAATCTGCAGGATTAATTGTGCCTTTAATGCTAAGAAAACATGGGGAATTGAAATTCCGAGGGGTGTTCTGCACTTTACCAGCAGTAGACAATTACTGCTTTAACAAAGCATACTGCGAAGTGAACAGACTAATCAAACAAACAATTGACCCCCACCCCCTCCTCAATCTAGCTAATCCAGCAGACCCTAAAGAACATGTACATATTGCTGTTATATCACTTCGTAAAGAGCCCATACTGGGTTTGGATACGTTTTGGGGAAAGAATACAGAAGTGGCTAATATGCCTTTCTTTTCATTTTAAGTATAACTCCTAAACCAATGAAGAAAAAGTGACCCACTAGCAAAATTTTGAATAAGAGGAGTAAATAAAGGAAGTGGGGTATGTGCAAAAAAGAATGTGATAGCCTGTTCATTACATGGGTTATTTAATTTTGAATTCATCCTGATAACTGTCACATGTCCTGAGATTTCTCTGGGTCACTCCTTGTTGTCTTAACAGTGACTGTATGCCTACAACTAAATAACAACACTAACAGTCATTCTCTGGAGTCTGGACAAAATATACTCATTGAAGAGTTTCAGTGACGATCAGCAATTGAATAGTTGAAGAACGTATTTATTATACACTATATGGCCAAAAGTCAGTAGACACCTGACCATCACACCTATATGAGCTTGTTGGCCATCCCATTCTAAAACCATGGGCATTAATATGGAGTTAGAACTCCCTTTGCAGCTATGACAGCTGCCACTCTTCTGGGAAGGCTTTCCACAAGATTTGGGGAATTTGTCTGTGGGAATTTGTGCCCATTCAGCCAAAAGAGCATCTGTGAGGTCAGGCAGTGATGTTGAACGAGAAGGCCTGACTCGCAATCTGCGTTCTAATTCCTCCCAAAGGTGTTCAATGGGGTTGAGGTCAGGGATCTGTGCAGGCCAATCGTGTTCCTCCACACCAAACTCATCTAACCATGTCTTTATGGACCTCACTTTGTGCACAGGGGCACAGTCATGCTAGAACAGCAAAGGGCCTTCCCCAAAATGTTGCCACAAAGTTGGAAGTGCCCAATTGGCTAAGATGTCTTCGTATCCTGTAGCATTAAGAATACCCTTCACTGGAACTAAGGGGCCTATCCCAAACCCTGAGAAACAGCCCCAGACCATTATCCCTCCTCCACCAAACTTTACAGTAGGCACTATGCATTCCGGAAGGTGGAGTTCTCCTGGCATCCGCCAAACCCAGATTCGTCCATCAGACTGCCAGATAGTGAGTCGTGATTCATCACTCCAAAGAACAGGTTTCCACTGCTCCAGAGTCCAGTTGCGGCGTGCTTTACACCACTTCAGCCGACGCATGGCATTGCGCATGGTGATGTGAGGCTTGTGTGCAGCTGCTCGGCCATGGAAACCCATTCCATGAAGCTCCCGACGCACAGTTTTTGTGCTGATGGTGCTTCCAGAGGCAGCTTGGTACTCTGTAGTGAGTGATGCAGCAGATGATAGGCGATTTTTACGCGCTATGCGCTTCAGCACTTTGGCCCCGCTCTGTGAGTTTGCGTGGTCTACCACTTTGTGGCCGAGCTGTTGTTGCTCCTAGGCGCTTCCACTTCACAATAATAGCACTTACAGTTGACCGGGGCACATCTAGTAGGGCAGATATTTCACTAACTGACTTGTGGCAAAGGTGGCATCCTATGACAGTCAGTTTAAAGTCACTGAGCTCTTTACAAACCATTCTGAATTCGAAATGTTTGTCTGTGGAGATTGCATGGCTATCTGCTGGATTTTATGCACCTGTTGGCAATGAACTCAATTATTAGTAGGGGTGTCCACTGACTTTTGGCCATATAGTGTAGCTTATAACGGGATGATATGCTTTTTGCTGTTCCATGTTTGAGCTTGCACTTGTTTAACATCTAAAAAAAATTCAATATGCAAGTCAACTGATTTGATTTGGACTGTGACATGCACCATTGTAAACACCTTTTATAGAAAATAAAGACGAATGACAAATGTATGTTGTATAGTTAGGGAAATAGTACTGTAGAAATACAGTTTGGATATGCATACACAATGTATTTTGGTACAGTTTTTTCCCAAATATGCCACAACAGTCCCATGAAAAGTAATACTGGTTGCCTTTCATTCGGTCATTTATAATATCTAACATGGGCTCCCCTAGCACAGGCAAAAGCTCTTGTTGGTATGGGGTCTAACAGACATACAGATCATTTGCAGGACATAACCAGTTTACTAAATTTGTCCAGATCCAAGGGAGTGAAAAACTCAAGGGTCTCTATGCATCCCTGCTCCTGATAGCCCTGCCATCTCGGGAGTTGGAGTGCTAGATATTGGAGTCATTTTCATAATTTGTTCTCTGATCCTCTCAATCTTATCAGTAAACGAGTTCATGAAGTCATTCAAATCATAGTTAGGAGGATAACTGCTGTAATCTGAGGACAGATTTTTTGTCAGTTTAGCTACCATGTTAAATAGAAATCTTGGGTTGTTTTTATTCTGGTCAATTACTTTTGAGAAGTACGATGACGTAAGACGTAGTAAGAGTGTGCTTGTATTCTATGAGGCTGTCCTTCCAAGCAGAGTGAAACCCCTCTAAATTGGTAGGGCGCCATCTGCGTTCTAATTTCCTGGAAACTTGTTTAAATTGGTCAGTATGGTCAGTAAACCAGGGTGCAAGTTTCTTCTGACTGAGTTTTTCCTCTTGATGGGTGCAACAGCATCAAGTGTATTCCATAAAATATGATTTACCACATCTGTTAGATGATCAATTGAGCTGTTTGGATCCTGACTTGATAATAACGACTCAGGAAGTATGTTTATAAATTGTGAAGCCGTCGATTAATTTATAAAGCAGCTGAAATAGTATCTAAGTTCCAATTGAATAGGAATATTTACCAGAATTTCAAAAGTAATCAAAATGTGATCCGATAGTACAGGATTATGGGGAGACACAATGATATTCTCAACATTGACAGCATAGGATAACACTAAATCTAAGGTATGGTTGTGGCAGTGGGTTAGTTCAGACACATTTTGAATAAAACCAACAGAGTCAATAATAGCTCCAAGCCAATCCTAGAGATTCACTGTCATTATCAACATGTATGTTGAAATCTCCAACAATCACAAATGTATCTGCCATAGTTGCCAAGCCTGATAAAAACTCTGCAAACTCAGAAAGAGAAACAGTATATGGTCCAGGTGTCCACTGGGGTAACCTTATCTTTTGACCGTCCAGAAAGCATAACAACTGATTCAAAAGAGGAGAACTTATCCCCACATTTAAGTGTGAAACTAAATTTTGTCACATATATATACACCATTTAGCAGACGCTTTTATCCAAAGTGACTTACAGTAGTGAATACATACATTTTCAGTATAAGTGGCCCCAGTGGGGGTTGAACCCACAACCTAAGCGTTGCCAACGCTGTGCTCTACCAACTGAGCCACAGAGAACCACATAAATCACAGCAACACCACCCCCTCTACTGGACAGGCGCAGCGCTTGACAACTAGCATAACCATCAGGAGATGCCTCATTAAGTGCACTGTATTCGTCAGGCCTAAGCTATGTTTCAGTCAACCTAACCAGGTCAAAACTAACTACATTATAGATCAAGCCTATAATTGATCATTATTCAATCATTCAATTGGTGTGGATGTCAAGTGAGGAATTCACTTGACTAATTGTGTTTGTGTGTGAGAATGTGAGTGGGTGTGGTTTGCCAATTATTTGGTGTTTTGTGATTTGGTATGTGAATGATGGACAGGGGGTCCCACCTGAGCCAGGCAGAAAGTAAGAGCAGGTGGGGTGAGTGGGGAATCAGTTGTTAGTCGTGTCATTCATGTGTGTGTATTGTGTTGTTTGTCTTGTCGTTCCTGTGTGCGTCTTGAGAGTAGTTAGTCTTGTCATTCGTGTGTGCGTACTGAGTTTTGTTGGTCTTGCCATTCATTTGTGCGTACTCAGTGTTGTATTGCCGTTTGTGTGCGCGTATTGTTTAGTGTTAGAGTGTTGGTTTTGTTGGTTAATGTGAGTGATGTATGGTTAAGTGTTTGTGTTTGCGCAAGGGGATTTCCACATTGGAGGACGCAGAGTCTGTGTGCGTTTGTCTAAAGTGACTGAGTAGAGTGCTTCCTGTGTGTATGGGAAAGAGAGAGAGGGCGCACTGAAATAGTGTCTGTGTCTCTCTCTGTGATTGTGGAGAGCAAGAGTGGGGAATCCCTCTCTCTCTCTCTTTCTCTCTCTCTTTCTCTCTCTCTCTCTCTCTCTCTCTCTCTCTCTGTGCTTGGAAGAGAACTCGCACTAACGCAGTTGAGTGTCTCTGGACAATGGCCCGAGAACTATTAAGAATTGACTTCTTGGATCAAACCTGAAGTCACAAGTCTTGGTGTTATCCTAGACTCAGATTTAAGTTTCAAGTCCCAAATCAACAAGGTGACAAAAACATAATTTTTTCCATCTTAAAAATATAGCAAAAGTTCGACAATTTATTAAACAACAAGATGCTGAAAAATTGATTCACGCCTTTGTTTCGTCAAGGTTGGACTATTGCAACTCTGTCTATTCTGGTTGCCCAAAAAAGGCTTTAAGGAGCCTCCAGCTCGTTCAAAATGCGGCAGCCAGAATCCTCACTAGAACGAGACGCACCGAGCACATTACCCCTATTTTATATACTCTGCATTGGCTTCCTATTGAGGCTAGAATTGATTTTTAAAATTTTTATTTACTTTTAAAGCCCTACATGGACTGGCGCCGGGGTATTTGTCCGATGCGCTTTGGCCATATATTCCAGCGCGTGCCCTCCAGTCGCAGGACGCGGGGTTATTAGTTGTCCCGCCCATTGCCAAAAAAACGGTTGGAGGTAGGGCTTTCTATTTTAGAGCTCCTTTTCTATGGAATAGCCTCCCCATCTCTATTAGGGAGGCGGATTCCACTAATGTTTTTAAATCCAGACTCAAAACATACTTATTCACTAAATGTTATGCCTGAGTTTGGCGTACATATGCGCACGCACACACATACATACACATACACAGTTTTAAAAATTATATTAATTTGAATACATTTTAGTTTTGCTATGTTTTCAGTTTTTCTTTTCTTTTGCTTTTCTGTTAAGCACTTTGAGACCGCTCTGCGATGAAAAGTGCTATATAAATGAGGGTTATTATTATTATTATTATTAGCTGTATTAGCTGTATTACTGCACTGATCTCTTGCGCGAACAATGATTGATCATACCATATATTAATGCACATCTTGTAAGTCGCTCTGGATAAGAGCCTCTGCTAAATGCTTAAAATGTAAATGTAACTCTCACTTACAGAGTGGAGAGTGTCTCGGGGCTGATTGGCAGAGAACTCTCACTGGAAAAGTGGTGAGGGTCTCTGGGTGTGTGTGTGTGTTGAAAGAGAACTGAAAAGTTTGAGTGTCACTGTGTGCATGGGTTTGGGAAGCACTTAAAAAGTGTATGTGCCTGTCTGAGTTAAAAGGAATTCTGAAGAAGGTGCGGTGTCTTGTTGTATGTGGATGTGTGGAAGCGGTGTGGAAAGCCACTGATTGTCTGTCAATCAGCGGCTAGTACTGGGTAGGACCCCCCTTTGCCCCCAGAACAGCCTGAATTATTTGTGGCATGGATTCAACAAGGTGCTGGAAACATTCCTCAGAGATTCTGGTCCATGTTGACATGATAGCAGATTTGTTGACTGCACATTCATGTTGCGAATCTCCCATTCCACCACATCCCAAAGGTGCTCTATTGGACTGAGATCTGGCTACTGTGGAGGCCACTGGAGTACGCTGAACTCATTGCCATGTTCGTGGAACCAGCTTCAGATGATGCGTGCTTTGTGACATGGCGCATTATCCTGCTGGAAGTAGCCGTTAGAAGATGGGTAGACTGTGGTCATAAAGGGATGCACATGGTCAGCAACAAGACACAGGTAGGCTGTGGCATTTAAATGATGCTCAATTGGTATTAAGGGGCCTAATGTGTGCCAGGAAAACATTCCCCACACCACCAGCCTGCACCGTTGACACAAGGCAGGATGGATGCATGGATTCATGTTGTTTACGCCAAATTCTGGCCCTACCATCTGCATGTCACAGCAGAAATTGAGATTCATCAGACCAGGCAATGCTTTTACAATCTTCAACTGTCCAGTTTTGGTGAGCCTGTGCCCACTTTAGCCTCACTTTCCTGTTTTTAGCTGACAGGAGTGGAACCCAGTGTGGTCTTCTGCTGCTGTAGCCCATCCACTTCAAGGTTTGACGTGTTGTGCATTCAGAGATGCTCTTCTGCATACCACTGTTGTACCGCATGGTTATTTGAGCTACTGTTCCATTCCTGTCACTCCTCTGACCTCTCTCATTAACAAGGTGTTTTCGCCCACAGAACTGCCGCTCACTGGATGTTTTTTGTTTTTCTCCCCATTCTCTGTACACTCTAGAGACTGTTGTGCATGAAAATCCCATGAGATCAGCAGTTTCTGAGATACTCACACCACCCCGTCTGGCACTAACAATCATTTCACGGTCAAAGTCACTTGGATCACATTTCTTCCCCATTCTGATTTGACTACTGACAGCTGAAGGCAATTTGGAAATGTATAAAGGACTGCTTTTGACTCACATTGGGGAGGGAGTAGATTGGTGTATTACCGAGTAGGTTGGTGTAGTGTAAAGTGTTTTGGAGAGAATTGTTTTGCATTGCTGTGGATTGTTTTGAGAAACCTGTTTGTGTACCAACTTTGGACTGTTTGAGGAACTGGCTTGGATTTGGACTGTGGATTACAGACAAAGGCAAAGAAAAGGATTGTGGACTGTGTATTTTGAATTCCCCGAATACCCCATCCCCATGTACCCCATACATGCATGTATGTATACACTACTGGTCAAAAGTTTTAGAACACCCACATTTTCCAGTTTTTACTGAAATGTAAGCAGTTCAAGTCCAGTGAATAACCTGAAATGGTACAAATGTCAGCGGTAAACTGCCAGAGGTTAAAAAAAAAAGTTTAGGTTACCAAAAACTGAAAAATAATTAGTAGTTTCCTACACCATCAAAAGGCACTTGGAAACAGGTCTGGCAGACCCAAAGCCACAACGAAATCAGAAGACAAGTTTCTGAGAGTCAACAGCTTGCGTAATAGGCGGCTCACAGGACAACAGCTTCAAGCACAGCTTAACACTGGTCGAAGTAAGGAAGTCTCAGTTTCAACTGTGAAGAGAAGACTTTGAGCTGCAGGTTTGACAGGTCGAGTGGCAGTAAGAAAGCCATCGCTAAGATGGCAAAATAAGAAAAAGAGGCTTGCCTGGGCCATAAAACACCACCAGTGGACTACTGAAGAATGGAAGAAGGTCTTATGGACCTATGAATCAAAATTTGAAATCTTAAAATTTTGAAAAGTTTTTGTAGGCTATCGAGTAGGCGAGATGGTTCCTCAGTGTGTGACACCAACTGTCAAACATAGAGGAGGAAGCGTGACAGTCTGGGGCTCTTTTGCTGGATCCAGAGTCGGTGACTTGCACAGAGTAACTGTTAACCCACGTTAACTCATAACTCTTTCAGTTATAAAACGTTCCATTTTTGGTAACATAAAGACTTGACAAATTGAACAGTACAGGTACAGTTCTAACCAGAGTAAACATGACATAAGTGCTATATATATATGCTAACAGGCACAGTATTGAATAAATATATAAAGGTAGTTAGGTTGCTATATTTATATATAAAAGATAAGTACAGTTATAAATATATAAATAGTTTTATATATACAGTTTTATATATACAGTGCCCCTTTAGGTGCCTTACAGAAATGGAAAACCTATTAAATCAGACTTGTTTCACCTTTATTTACACATAAACTAGCTTGGGGTAATGAATCACCTTCCAGATCACACACTAAGCTAATTGGCCTCCAACTGTGTTCAATTGTAGTGATTCTGATTACTTCAGAATAAAATCAGCTGAAATCCACCAAAAGAGAAGAATCCACCAGCAACAAGGAGCTTTGAAAACATTTACATTACATTTTAGGCATTTAGCAGATGCTCTTATCCAGAGCGACTTACAAAATGTGCATTAATACATGGTAAGATTAATCATAGTCCACGCCAGAGATCAGTGTCGTGATACAGTAATAGACATAATTGTTGGCAGCTGCAAACCGTACCTGTAACACAAGGAGGGAAAAGTAAAAAAAATGGTATTCATTTTTTTGGAAAGAACTCTAATAATTAAGAAGTGGATGGTACATGGCAGCACCAGGACCTTGCCTAGATCAGGCCATCCTACCAAGCTGGATGAGAGGAGGAGCAAGGAGGAGATTGATCATAGAGGCCACCAAGAGGCTAATGGCAACTACAAAGGAACCACCAAACTTGTGTGGTCAATGTGTGTATGTGTTAACAATACAGAAAGCATTCCACAATTCTGGTATGTATGGTAGGGTGGCAAGCCACTACTCCACATTCAGCCCCGTTTGAAGTATGCAAAAAACACTCTGAAGATTCTGAAACCATGTGGCAAAAAGTACTGCGGTCAGCTAAAACCAATATAGAAATTTTGGGCCTAAATACAAAATGTTACATTTGGCAAAAACCCAATACAGCACATCACCCAAAGAACACCATCCCTACTGTAGAGCATGGTGGTGGCAGCATTCTGTTATGGGGGTGGTTCTTGTCAGCAGGGACTGGGGCACTTGTCAGGATAGTGGGAAAATGGATGGAGCAAAATACAGAAATTCTTCAGGAAAACTTGCTGGCCTCTGCATGAAAATTGAAATTGGGAAGGAGGTTCATCTTTCAGCATGACAACCCAAATCACACAGCTAAAGCAACAGTGGAGTGGCTACAAAGCAAAAAGGTGAATGTCCTTGAGTGGCCTAGTCAGAGCCCTGACCTAAATCCTAAATCCTACAAATATCCAAGATCATACGTTAGATCTGATCATGTCACAAGGTGTAGATACTCATATGTCTGAAATTAAGGACCTTGTTATATCAGATCATTTTTGTATATTTTTTAAGACCACCATTCCTCTAAGGAATAAGCATGCTAAAGACAGTTAAAAAGCGCTTCCTTAACTCTACAACTGCAACTAGATTTTTGGATTAAATGAACAGGCTTGAAACATCTGTAAACTCTCCTTGTACTTTATCAACCAATGAGCTTGTTGAACTTGTTGAACTTGTTTTAACAGCTGTGTTAGGACAGCCATTGGCCTTGCTTGGTCAGGAAATTTTTTAAAAAAGTTTCATTTAGAGGTAGAACACCTTGGAAAAATGATACATTTGGTGAGCTGAAAAGAACTTGCCGCAAAGCAGAACGGAAATGGAGAGCTAAAAACCTACAGGTACACTGTGACCTCTTTAATCTGGTTTTAACAGGTTAAATAATAATCAGGGAACACAAAGTCCAATGTCGCCCTCTGGTGGCAAGCGGGAACCATAACAGTGATGCACATATGAGTACTTTCTGTTTGATTGATGCAGAAGACCTCTCAAGAATTGTCTCACAGATGAAACCTGCTAGCTGCACTTGTGCTTAAGGATGTTTTTTAAGACTCTGTCTAATGATATACTGGCTATTGTAAACAGTTCACTATCCACAGGGATTTTTCCAATGCTTTTGAAAATGGCTCTTGTCAGACCAATACTGAAGAAGGCAAATTTATATACTTCCATCTTAAGTAACTGTAGACCCATCTCAAACCTTCCCCTTCTTGGTAAAATACTAGAAAAGATTATTTTTAAACAAATTAATATGTTTCTCAGTGATAATAACATCCTTGAGAAATTCCAGTTAGGAATTTGCCCACATCACAGCACAGAGTCTACCCTAATCAAAGTGGTAAATGACTTACAGCTAAATACAGATGCTGGCTAACTGAGAATACTGATTTTCCTAGACTTAAGTGCTGCCTGTGATACAGTGGACCACAGCATTTTGATACATTGGCTTCAAAATAGGGTAGGTTTATCTGATTCGGTCAGATAGGAAAGTATTTGTTTCATTTGGAGATTTTTAGTCAAAGAAAGTAAGCCTTACATGTGGTGTTCCACAGGGATCTATTCTAGGACCTTTAATTGTTATCTCTCTATATGTTGCCTGGTGATGTTATCCACAGTAATGGAGTATCCTTTCATAGCTACGCTGACGACACTCAGCTTTATTTTAGCATTAAACCTGAGAATAATTCCCAAATTGAGGTTTTAACTAAATGTTTGATTGACATAAAAAATTGGATGTCACTAAATGTTCTTCAGCTGAATGAAAATAAACTATTGTTAATTGGTAGAAGAGGCAGATAGAACAGTTCTGCACACTTCCTCAATTCTTACATTTTAAATCTGAGGTCAGAAATCTAGGAGTAATCTTAGACTCTGAGCTAAGTATGAAGGTGTAACAGAGTTGGTTCTGCCTGCAGCAAGTTTCAAACCAAGGATCTCGACACAACAAGAGAGTGATTTAGCCTGCTGAGCTAAAGACTCAAGTCTCTAAATCTGGGAACTAAGAACATAAGAATACATAATGATGAGAACGGGCCGTTCGGCCCATCTAGGCTCATCATGTCCTAATCTAAAGAGTATCTAGTACTACATCTAGCCTGGACTTGAATAGCCCAAGCGTGTCTGCCTCTACTATCCGACCTGGCAAGCTGTTCCAGGCATTGACAACTCTCTGTGAAAAACTTCCTAATATCTGTGCGGAATTTGCCTTTAACTAATTTCCACCTGTGGCCTCTTGTTCTGCTGATCCCACTTATCTTAAAAAATATTTGGTATTTTACTTTGTTAATCCCTTTTAGGAATTTAAAAACCTCAATCAAATCCCCCTAAGTCTCAGTTTGCTAAGTTTAAATATATTGAGTGCCTTAAGTCTATCATCATAACTTTTACCTTTCATACCAGGTATCAGTTTAGTTGCCCTTCTTTGGACTTTTTCAAGAGCTTCTATATCTTTCTTGTAGTGCGGTGCCCAGAACTGGTATTCTAAGTGAGGTCTGACAAAGGCATTATATAACATTAATATAACCTCCTTTGATTTATACTCAATACTTTTTGCTATGTATCCCAGCATCCTGTTGGCTTTTTTCACTGCTGTAGCACACTGCTTTGATGCAGATAGGCTTTGATCAACTACAATTCCTAAGTCCTTTTCAAATTGAACACCTACTAACTTTTCTCCTCCCATAAAATACTCCTGTCTAATGTTTTTATTTCCCACATGCATAACTTTACATTTAGCAACATATAAAGGGAGAACAACAATGGCCCCAAAACAGAACCTTGAGGGACACCATATTCCACCTTGATGCAAGTGGGATGGTTGTATTGAAAGTCAGTTGTGTACAGAGTGAAGAGAAATGGGGAGAGTACAGTTCCTTGAGGGGTGTCGGTGTTGCAAACAGTCATCTGACATTTGACATATGACATTTGCACTCAAAATGAGAAACTAAACTTGACTCTGAGAAAGCAGTGAATATATTTAAGACAATGTTACTGAGTATTTTCCTTGTACACATTGGAAGAAACATTCACCTTCAAGATGACACTGCTGAGTCTTGTAGTTTTTAGAAAAAAATTGTAACATTCTTGCATTATGGATGTTACAGAAATGGACAAGCATTTTTGGGTGACTAAACATTCCATGAAAAGTCTGTGAATTGTGGTGTCTACAACTAAAATGTTAAATTTTATTTTGTAAGGAAGGGTTTAGAGTATACAAGAACCAGACTTAATTAAACAGTGCATTTTCACCACTTAAGAAGTAAAGAAAAGAGTACCATTATAGATGTGACACATTCCATTATGGGCGTGGCAGTGTCCGAAACATCCATTCATTAATGAAAGAATAATTGCCCCGAAATTGTCGTAAACGTATTGTATTGTATTTTCTCTCCGGGGAGCAGTGCTAGGCATCAGCATTTTAGTGGGGAAGAGCAAGAGCATTTACGAGCAGTATTAGATTCATAGGTAGTTCATTATTATCCACAGCACTACACAAGTACCTATATTTCGTATGGATTTGAACTTAGAACACGTTTTCTTTATGTACACGGTATAGTTTATGGATTTGTTTATTATGAACGCGTTGCATTAGCTAGGAAGTAGCCTACAGTGTCCTGTTTTGAAGCGTCCATAACGCTGAATAAGGAAATAGACAGTGACGGGAAATACTTATTTTAAACCATATTTGAACTTGATAAAACGTAGCTTTGCAGAGAAAATTTTAGTCAGATCTCATGTAAAATGCATCTTTTACCGAAACCTTTCCTTAAAAACGTTATGGACGTGACATTGTCTGTCCCCGTCAGGACCCTATCTTTATTCGGCTGCTCAATAATATACTGGAGCTAGATTCTTGTATTATAAACCTCTCAAATATGAAAAAAACGTAAGAGAACAAGCGTGAGTAATTTTGTAAACCATTTCCTAAAATAATGAAAATGGGCAACTTGCAAAACCCAATTTTTTGTTGTCTCAATGATGAATTCAATGGTAATAACACATATTTTATGGAATAAATTTGTAAAATATATGTACATGTTAACGCTAAATGTGAAAGAAATTTAATTGGGAAATAAAGTCAACCCCACAGGTTGAAATTACTATAGAATTTCCCACAACCATTTAATGCATTTCTTAAAATGCTTGCCATACACCATTGGTTTACACATTTATTAACCATTTTGATATCAAATAAAAAGTGCCCACAGGCTACCAAGTGTGACATTTATCTCAATGGCATGATAAAAATCGACCTCAGGTTTGTCTCATAAGTCAAATTTCCTGATTGGATTACAACAGAAATGACCTGGGCCGGTATTCACAAAGCATTTTATCTTACCACTAGGAGTACTCCTGAATCACACTAAAACATTCTAGCTGAGAGTCCCCTCTTAAAACCTATTCACAAAGCTGCAAAGACAAATTCATACTAAAGAAGTCGGATAATTTTCAAGCTAAGAGTGAGGGCGGGGTTCACGTCATTGCTATGGATGACGTTGTGTCTCATGAACGAGCTTACTCAGAATGCCCACAGCGATTGGCTGATATAGGGGATAGGTCTCTGCCCGCGATTTCAACCTAGAAAATAAATTATATGCTACTGTAAAGAGGGTATGTAGGCCTACCTGTTCCTGTTATATTCTAATAAAGATTCTAAAATACAAATGTAGGCATTTTCCCTGTGGCCAAGTAGCGTAGAGTTGTCAACACCTTGATCTCTGCTGTTATCGGGTTGTTTCTGTTTGTTGGTGGCATGATTGCACCTCTGACTAGCTCTATTACTATCATAATACCCTCGCGATTGAGGCGGTACCTTTTTATGAGCTCTGTATCATTCAATATCTCCAAAGTGTTGACGCAATTGCGACGACGATTGCCGGCAGCAGCCATTTTCGGATCGCTGTGAGTAGGTCTTTAGCGACTTAGAAGTCCTCTTGACTGCTTCTAACTTCTCCTGGACTTAAGAGCTGTTTTTAGCTCTCAAACCCTTTGTGAAGTACTCTTATCACAAACATTTTGGAGTCCTAAATTTATGAGTGACACGCCCATTATTTTTCGGAGTTGCTCCTACATTGCCGAGTTAGGACCAACTTTTACCCTTAAAATGCTTTGTGAATACCGACCCTGGTTGCTAAGCACAGAATTCCTAGAATTGAAATGTGTTTATAACCTAAAATGTCAGATTCAAAAGTTCTAAAAACATTAGCCTAAATCTAATGTGTCATGTGTCACACTTAATAATGTAGGCCTATTAATTACATAAAGGGATGCAATATAAAACATATGACTAATATACAATTAAAAGAGTTGATTCAGCTGCTCATGCAAAAGTTGAACATATTACACAGCGCCATCTGCCAGATCTAATGATTATTGACTCAAATGGCACTAAGCAGAGGAAATGCATCAACTGTGGTTTGACACAGTATTTTATATTGAAATGTCTCTGCCAAGGCGGCACGGTGGTGCAGTGGATAGCGCTGTCGCCTCACAGCAAGAAGGTCTCGGGTTCGAATCCAGGCCGGGGGCCTTTCTGTGCGGAGTTTGCATGTTCTCCCCGTGTCCGCGTGGGTTTCCTCCGGGTACTCCGGTTTCTTCCCACAGTCCAAAGACATGCACGTTAGGCTAATTGGAGAGTCTAAATTGCCCTGTAGGTATGAGTGTGTGAGTGAATGGTGTGTGTGCCCTGCGATGGATTGGCGACCTGTCCAGGGTGTATTCCTGCCTCTCGCCCGGAACGTATGCTGGGATAGGCTCCAGCCCTCCCCGCGACCCTGACCAGGAATAAGCGGCTTAGATAATGGATGGATGTCTCTGCCACCATTTTCATACCTACATTCAAATATAATATGTCAGTAGCAATTGAGATGGCTCTTTGTAATATAGCTACATTTAAAGTTAGCTTTCTCCATAGTTAAAGTTCCATTAAAACAACTTGTCAGGTAGTCCTACAACAATTTAAATGGAGACCAGAACTCCTTGGACTAGCCTAGTTCTGAATTCAGAATGTGTTGTAAGAGAACCTCTCCCAACCACAAGGGAAACTGCTGGTACCACATATCTGCAAAAACATCATAATCTTAATGGCAGTAGCGCTAAATCAAATTAATCTCAGCACGGCAGCAGTATTACAAACTATACAGGTTTATACCCAAAAAGCATCAGTCCATTTACAATCAGACCACAAATCTCACTGCATGTCCAAAGCCAAATCAAGCTTTACCTTAAAAGGTCATAGCAGCCTATCACAGACCACGTAAACCTGACACTGCTGCAACCCAGCTTTAAAATATGTTTGACAGACAATACGATTCCACACATTACAAAATCAACTCAAAATCAGAATGTTTGGGAGGCAACTATTTAAATAACATGTTTGAAACATTGGCTCTGAAATAGAACTACAATGGATGCCTGTGTTTTACATGTGCAACCTTGCATTAGCAGTGTTGTTTTAGAGCCAGTTTTTCAGTGCTTCAGGCGCTGCACAGAAGCAATTTTACATTGAGCAGAAAGTTAATTTAACATTAGCTAGTGTATACGTTTTTCATTTAGTTAACTTACAGCCTATAAATCAGCTATCAGCAATTTGCAATCAGCAATTTGTCGGCAAGATTAAATATTGTAACGGCCCATGATAGCCTAACCTAGTCCGCTAAGTAGCTGCTGAGTGTTAGGCCGCAGTCGTAGAGATGGTCAAAACCTCCAGTCAGATTGCCTCATCTGGCAGACTGACTGTCCCATCCCTCCGGGCGCCCTGCAGCCGCTCCTCGCTGTCTCACCTCTTCTCTGTCCTGACCCATTGGTGGTGGAACGATCTTCTGCACTCAGTCAGCACTGCGGAATCACTGGCCATCTTCCACAAGAGACTCAAAACCCACCTCTTCGGACTCCAATACCACTGACTTTACTGACTGTAATTTTTTTTAAAATGATTTAAAGTTTATTGAAAGGTTTTAAATTGGACAAAATACAAGTAATATATTAACTAGACAAGAACATTAGTAGCACACAGAGGAAAAAAAAATAAATAAATAAATAAATAATAATAATAAGGGAAAGAAAAAAGCAACAAATTAAGTACCAATAATACTAAAAATATCCATTCTGGCTGGTTTACATTTTAGAGATCCCAATGTAGAAACATAAAAAATGAATAAATAAATAAATAACATACATTTATAATAATAATATAAAAATATTTAAAAAAATTAAATAATAACTCCCCTCTCTGGAAAAAGAAAAATGTGTAAAGTTACGAAGGTCCATTAGAGAAATAAACTACCATTTTGGAGTACAATACTGTGTTGTAATGTAATGCATTACGTATCCTTAGACATATATGACTGATATTTCCCCCACGTCAAGATATAATCATCCCATCTGTCGGTCTGCCTATAGAAGAACTGTTCATATGAGGCTACTTTTCCCAATTCAATAAACCACTCCTGATAAGGAGCTTCTGTTTTTTGCAGAAGGGAATCAGATATATCGTAGTATTGGTAGTATTGATAAACCTCCTTGTCGTACCCCGTGTATGGCCTTTGACGAGGTGTGAGAGGGAGAAAATAAAAAATTAAATAAAAAATTGAAAAAAAACACACAAAAAAAACATACATTCTGAATGGGAGAACAACAAATCTCCTAACGTCATACGTCCCCAAAACATGGGGACCCATGGAAGGTAAAAAGGAAAATACTCCCACTATCATGGTCCGTAACTCCTCTGACAGGTGGTGTGCCCTATTATGCATCAAGCGGCACCGCCAGAGTGTAATCATCATGAACCAACTAGCACCATGTCAGTAAAACGTATGAGCTACAACAACTTTAATTTCCAAACGATTCTATTAATAAAACTTGTATGAAACTTCAAATAGTATCATCTCCATTAATAAAACGATATACATCTCTTAATTCTGCTATTACATCCCAATCCCATACTCACTCAGAGAGGAAAGGTGTTTAGAGCTATTGAGCACCGTATAACTATTTATCTAGGCCCCTCTAGTAATTCATGTGCAAGGTAAAAAAAAAAAAAATATATATATATATATATATATATAAGTACAATATAAAATATGACAATGTAAACATAAATACAGGATGAGGGAAAATAGGGGGACATTATTTCGTGTTTCGAAGCAGCATTGTAACTCAACTCAGAGGCCCCGTTTGGTTTTATAGCCCCCTGTAAAATAATCAGCTCAAGCCCATGTGTCATTCTATTCAGCTTTGAGACGTAGTTCTATAGTTGAGAAAGAAGAAAAAAATAACAATAAAATAGTTGTATGAAACTTCAAATAGTAGGCCCATCCTCTCCATTAAAAACTATATACTGTTACGTCGCCGTCCCGTCCTGTCCACCTCCCTTGTGTTTCCTGCCAGTTCTTTCCTTGCGTGTCATGTCTTGTTTTTGCGTTCACCCTGTGTCGTGTGTTTTGCGGGGCGCGGCTTCGCCGCTTCCGCATTCTGTTTTGTGTTCCTCGTTTAGTCTCAGCCTGTCACTACCTCTCCCTTGCACATTCCGCACGCTGTTTCAATTTAGTTATTTCACCCTGCCTATTTATGTTGAGCACGCACTCACTTCAGTGCCAATCCGTCCTTGTACCTCTCGTATGGCTCTCGTTTGTTTCCCCAGTTTATCAGTCTTGCCTGTTCGTTTTCTATCCGTGATATTTTGGTTTGTTCGTTTGTTTGTTAGTTTGCTTACCAGTTTTGTAGCTGTCCTGTTTATTTCTGTTTTGCCTACGTTTTGACTGTGTTTTCCAGTCGCCTTTTGTTTATCATTTTATTAAAGCCTCCTGTGTGGAGCGCAAATCCTACCATCGTTCCGAGTCTGCATTTGGGTCCAGGTCTGCATCCACTCAACATAACAGAACGGATTGGCCAGTATGGACCCAGCGGACTCGACTGCGCTTCACCACCTGATCGCCTGCCAGGAGGCTCGTCTGGACCAACAGGACAAGCATCTGAGGGAGGCGATGGAGGCGCTGAGGGGTCTGTCCTGCCATATGGGACAAATGGGAGAGCAGATGTCCCAGCTCCACACCAGCTTCCCTCTTCCTGCGCAGACAGCTTCTCCCAACCCCCCTGCGCCAACTCTACCTGCCAGCCTGCCGGTTGGGCAATCCAGGGATCCCCGCATTCCCCACCCGGACCGCTACTATGGCGATTTGGGGAACTGCAAGGGGTTCCTGATGCAGTGCGACCTCGTTTTTCGCCTACAACCCTCCTCCTACGGCTCTGATCAGGCGAAGATCGCCTTTATCATGGGCTGCCTTGGGGGGAGGGCGCTGGATTGGGCCACTGCCATCTGGGACAGCCAGCTCCCAGCCAGCTCCCAGTACTCCGTGTTGGTCGCGGAGATGAGAAGAGTCTTCGATCACCCGGTGGGTGGAGGAGATGCCTCCCAACGCCTGTTCCATCTCCGCCAGGGGGACCGCAGTGTGGCGGATTACGCGGTGGAGTTCAGGACCCTGGCTGCGGAATCTGGATGGAATGACGCGCCGCTTCAAGGGGCTTTCCGAAACGGGTTAGGAGAGATGGTGAAGGACGAGCTGGCTACGAGGGACTACCCTGACTCCCTCGACGCCCTGGTTTCCCTCGCCATCAGGGTCGACAACCGCTTGCGGGAGCGTCGGAGGGAGAAGACCGGTCGCCTCACCTCGACAAGCTCTTTTCCTCCTTCACATCCTGATCCCTCTTTCCTCTCCCTGACCACCGAGCAACGGTCCGTCACGGCCAAAAGCCAAGGCTCACCAGTGGAACTGGGCTTACTGGTGAGTCACACCGTGTGTTCCGCAGCCGCCCAGTCTCGTTTCCAGTTGAAGGCCACGCTCATCTGGAACCGTCAACCTCTGCCGTTGTGCGCCCTGGTGGACTCCAGGGCGGATGGAAATTTTATTGATGCCCAGCTGGTGCAACAGGCTGGCATCGTCACCCGGTCCCTTGCCGCTCCTCTCCGGGCCCACGGACTGGATGGGAATCTCCTGGCCCAGGTCACGCTCACTACCGAACCCCTGCAGCTCATTCTTTCCGGCAACCACCGGGAAACCATCCAACTCCTCGTCATCTCCTCACCCCAGTCCCCTCTGGTCCTCGGTCAACCCTGGCTCAGACTCCATAACCCTCACCTGAACTGGGTCACTAGCAAGGTCCAGAGCTGGAGCCCCTACTGCCACGCCACCTGTCTCCAGTCTGCTCGAGCACCCACGGAGGGCGCTTCACCTCCTGCCAGTATGACTCCTCCGGACCTGTCCTCGGTTCCCCCCGTGTACCACGACCTAGCGGAGGTGTTCAGCAAGAGCCGAGCATCTTCATTGCCACCTCATAGGCCCTACGACTGCGGCATCGACCTGCTTCCCGGGGCTCCCCTGCCTTCCAGTCGTCTCTTCAATCTCTCGTGGCTGGAGAGAGCAGCTATGGTGACCTACATCCACGACTCGCTTGCTGCAGGTATCATTCGACCCTCCTCATCCCCAGTCGGTGCAGGATTCTTCTTCGTCGCCAAGAAGGATAAGTCACTCCGTCCTTGCATCGACTACCGCAGTCTCAACGCCATCACCATAAAGAACAAATACCCTCTGCCCCTCATCAACTCCGTATTCGAACCTCTACAGGAGGCCACCATATTCTCCAAATTGGATCTCCGGAATGCCTACCACCTCGTTCGGATCCGGGAGGGGGACGAGTGGAAGACGGCATTCAACACCCCCCTTGGCCACTTCGAGTACCTAGTGATGCCGTTCGGGCTTACCAACGCCCCTGCTGTGTTCCAGGCGTTGGTTAACGATGTTCTCCGGGACTTTCTCAACCACTCCGTATTTGTCTACCTTGACGACATTTTAATTTTCTCCCGCAACCTGCAGGAACACACGCGCCATGTCCGGCAGGTCTTGGAGAGGCTGTGGGAGAACCAATTGTTCGTCAAGGCGGAGAAGTGCGAGTTTCACGTCCCTTCGGTGAGTTTCCTGGGGTACATCGTGGAGTGTGGGCAGGTGAAACCAGACCCGGCCAAGATCCAGGCGGTGGTGGAGTGGCCTCAGCCGTCGTCGTTAAAGGAGTTGCAACGATTCCTAGGATTCGCCAACTTCTACCGACGGTTCATCCGGGACTACAGTAGGGTAGCCGAACCCCTGACCAGACTCACCTCCTCCTCCATCCCTTTCTCCTGGACCCCTGAAGCGGAAACCGCCTTCGCCGACCTCAAGAACTGCTTCACGTCGGCTCCTGTTCTGATCCACCCTGACGTCTCCCGACAGTTCGTTGTGGAGGTAGATGCCTCAGACTCCGGGGTAGGGGCCATCTTATCCCAACGTTCGGGTAAGGACCAAAGACTCCATCCCTATGCCTTCTACTCCCGTCGGCTGTCCCCCGCCGAGCGCAACTACGACGTAGGGAATCGGGAGTTGCTGGCGGTCAAGCTCGCCTTGGAGGAGTGGAGACACTTGCTGGAGGGATCCGAACAACCGTTCATTGTCTGGACTGACCATAAAAATCTGGCCTATATCCAGTCTGCCAAGAGACTCAACTCTCGCCAGGCCCGGTGGGCACTTTTTTTTGGCCGATTCAATTTTACACTTACATACAGACCCTGATCCCACAACCTGAAGCCCGATGCCCTTTCCCGCCAATTCTCATCCGAAGCCAGACAGTCCTGACACCATCCTGTCACCCTCTTGTGTGGTGGCTGCGGTGACCTGGGAGATTGAGAGTCAGATCAGGGATGCCCAGGCCACTCAACCTGACCCCAGACCCAACCCCAGTTCTCACCTGTTTGTCCCAGATTCTGTCCGTTCCCAGGTCCTGCAGTGGACGCACTCCTCCCGTCTGGCCTGCCACCCCGGGATCCAGCGCACCTTGTCACTGCTTAAACGCAGCTTTTGGTGGCCGTCCATGGCCGCGGACGCCCGAGCGTTTGTAATGGCCTGCACCATCTGCGCCAGGAGCAAGACATCCCACCAGCCCGCCAGCGGTCTCCTCCGTCCCCTGCCTATCCCGGGTCGTCCCTGGAGCCACATCGGAATGGACTTCGTCTGTGGACTCCCCCCCTCGGAAGGTAACGACACCATCCTAACAATTGTCGACCGACCTCCAAGGCGGTCCATTTTGTTCCCCTTCCTCAGCCTCGGAGACCGCAGAGCTCCTGGTCCAGCACGTGGTCCGTCTGCATGGGATCACCGTCGACGTGGTGTCGGACCGTGGCCCTCAATTTTCCTCCCATGTCTGGAAATCGTTTTGCCAGGCCCTGGGGGCCTCTGTCAGCCTATCCTCCGGCTACCATCCCCAGACGAATGGCCAGACCGAGAGGGTCAACCAAGACCTGGGGACTGCACTACGGTGCATCACGGACCGGAATCCCTCCTCCTGGAGCAAACTGCTACCCTGGGTGGAGTATTCTCACAATTCTTTAACCAGTTCTGCCACCGGTCTCTCCCCCTTTGAGTGCTCCCTAGGGTATCAGCCCCCCCTGTTCCCGGCCCAGGAGGTGGAGATCTCCGTCCCGTCGGTGCAAGCCCACATCCGGCGCTGTAAAGGGATTTGGGAGGACACCCGCTCTGCTCTCCGCCGCTCCACCGCTCGCACTCAGCGCCTGGCGGACCGCCACCACACCACAGCCCCCCAGTACTCTCCGGGTCAGCAGGTCTGGCTCTCCACCACGAACATTCCCCTTCAGTCCACGTCCAAAAAACTCCAGCCACGCTACATCGGTCCCTACCAGGTAGAATCCATCATCAACCCCTCTGCTGTCAGACTCAAACTCCCTCCAGCCCTCAAGATTCACCCCGTCTTCCACGTTTCCAAAATCAAGCCCGTCACGTCCAGTCCTCCACCCCCCCGGATCATCGACAACGCCCCAGCCTACACTGTCCGGCGCATCCTGGACGTTCGGCGCAGGGGTCGGGGCCACCAATATTTGGTGGACTGGGAGGGTTATGGCCCCGAGGAGAGGAGCTGGGTTTCCCGCCAGCTCATCCTCGACCCTTCCCTCATTCGGGACTTCCACCGGACCCACCCTCAGAAGAATAGGCCTGGTGGGTCGCCAGGAGGCTCCCGTTGAGGAGGGGTACTGTTACGTCGCCGTCCCATCCTGTCCACCTCCCTTGTGTTTCCTGCCAGTTCTTTCCTTGCGTGTCATGTCTTGTTTTTGCGTTCACCCTGTGTCGTGTGTTTTGCGGGCGCGGCTTCACCGCTTCCGCATTCTGTTTTGTGTTCCTCGTTTAGTCTCAGCCTGTCACTACCTCTCCCTTGCACATTCCGCACGCTGTTTCAATTGAGTTATTTCACCCTGCCTATTTATGTTGAGCACGCACTCACTTCAGTGCCAATCCGTCCTTGTACCTCTCGTATGGCTCTCGTTTGTTTCCCCAGTTTATCAGTCTTGCCTGTTCTTTTTCTATCCGTGATATTTTGGTTTGTTCGTTTGTTTGTTAGTTTGCTTACCAGTTTTGTAGCTGTCCTGTTTATTTCTGTTTTGCCTACGTTTTGACTGTGTTTTCCAGTCGCCTTTTGTTTATCATTTTATTAAACGCCTCCTGTGTGGAGCGCAAATCCTACCATCGTTCCGAGTCTGCATTTGGGTCCAGGTCTGCATCCACTCAACATAACATATACAGCCATTACTTATGCATATTCAGTAAGAGAGATGTTTAGAGCAATTAAGCATCGTAAAACTTAATCTAGTCCCCACCAGGGACACGTGTCCCAGGTGAGAAAGTATGAGTAGCCTACAATACAACAGTATAAAATATAATAACAGTATAAACATAAATACCGAATGAGGGAAAAATAGGGGTAAGCCTACATTGTTTTATAATAGCGAAAATATTTCAAAGCCGCATTATACCTCAACTCAAATACACTTTGATTGTATAGCCCCCTGTAGCATAATCACCTCAAGCCCGTATGTCATTCTATTCCATTTTCAAACGTAGTTTTACATTTGCCCTGGATTGTGATAAAATGATCAGCGTAAAGAGAGAGGGGGAAAAGAGAAAGGGAGAGACGGAAAGAGAGTTCACCGTTTCTGGATAAAATCCATTGCACTTTGGGGGTTGTCAAAGATCCGGGGAGCACCCTCTCCTACTTTAATGCTCAATAGTGCAGGATAGAATTTAATTTAGCAGGCTGAATTTAATCTTCCGCTCGTGGAGTGCTTTCTTGCACTGCCTGAAACTTGCGCGTTTATCTTGGGTCTCCCTGGAAAAATCGAGGAAAATCATCACTTGTTTCCCCTCCCACTCGATCCTCTGTGTCCCCCTTGCGGCTTGTAGAATTCGTTGTCGGTCCTGGTGTCGAAGGAAGGCTGCAATGATCGTTCTGGGTCTATCGCTGGGTCCAGGGCGACGTGCACGGATTCTGTGAGCTCTCTCAATTTCAAAGCCCCCGACAGGCACATCAGTATCGAGGGCAGACGCGAAGAACTTGTTTAACCCTTGTGTGCTGCTTATTTATTTATCTTACTTTTGTGTTAACAAAAACTCTGGGTCCGAATGGACCCAGTGTGTAACTCAGTACCAACCACCCCAAAAAATAAGGATTATCATCCAGTTTTGTTTTGTACTTCATTACTAATTTATTAGCTCATCATAACCACAGTCCCCATATCAAACATTATTTTATATGGCCCCCATATGGCCCCAAGACACAATATACCTATTTTTTCACTCGAAAATAGGATTATATTCACTCATGCTGTTCCCCATTTTGAAGAAAATGGGTAAATAATTATGCAATCTGACTATAACAGGCTAATATATGAAGACACTTTATTGAGTAAACTGCTTTGTGGGTTTTAGAACTCTATTATGGAAATAAATCAATAAATCAAGGAATAAAACAACTTTATTTGGAACATGGAACAGTGGAACATGGAAGTTTGTTTTTTCTCACCCTGTGTGGGCAAACAATAACTGACAACAACAATGCTGTGTTGTATGTGTGTGTGTGTGTGTGTGTGTGTGTGTGTGTGTGTGAGTGTGAGAAAGAGTGTGTTCAGATGCATGAATCACAGCATTTGACTGTATGAGTGTGCTCAACAGAGATGTATTTCTTACACTTGTCGCAAGTAGTGTTGGTTTTTCTGTCCTTGGTGGAGGGACAGGACTGGCACCTCTTTCGTATCCTACTGTCTTTGGCATGCCCTGGTGGTGGAGGGCCTGCTGGCATGGGGCCTGCTGGTCTGGGGCGTGTTGGTGTGGGGGCGGCTGGTCTGGGGCGTGTTGGTGTGGATGCGGCTGGTCTGGGGCGTGTTGGTGTGGATGCGTCTGGTCTGGGGCGTGTTGGTGTGGATGCGGCCGGTCTGGGGCGTGTTGGTGTGGATGCGGCTGGTCTTGGGCCTGTTGGTGTGGGGGCAGCTGGTGATCTTTGAGCCTGGATCTCTCTCACCAGATTGGCAGAAGCAGCCGTTCTGGGAATCCACTGTCTCCGTTCAATGTGGGGAGTGACCAGAGCTCTCTCCAGCTCCTCCAAGAAGAGCCTCCTCTTGAAGGTTTTTCGGGCGTTCCATCCAGGGTTGATGGCCATCCACACCACAAAGGCATTGTATGCCGAGACATCCAAGATGTTGTAAAACACAGCCATTGGCCACCGGGCGGTCATGCTTTGGCATGTGTAGGTGCCTGTGACTTTGTCAAGGTTGTCGACTCCTCCCTTGTTATTATTGTAGTCCAGGATGATCTCTGGTTTATTGTCCTCTCTACTGCTCACAGCAGTGTTCTTGTGGTGGGTCGACATCACTATGACATTCTTGTTCTTCCTGGGACAGTATGAGACTGTGGTGGTGGTCTCAGTGAAGGCAAACTTGGAGGAGAGGGCGGCTCTGTTCTTGATCCCGGTCAAAGCGGCAGGAAGTTCTGGTTTGTTTTTCCGCACGGTCCCCACCATGGTGAGTCTCCTCCGGCGCAGCTCCTCTCCAAGGGCATACGAAGTGAAGAAGTTGTCGCAGGTGATGTTGTGCCCCTGAAGACCCTCAGTCATCTCCAACACCACCCGCTTTCCCTGGCCCTTCTCCGCCACACCCCCTGCTGGTTTGCCGGTGTAGATCTGCATGCTCCACGCATAGCTGCTGCTGGCATCGCATGCAGCCCAGATCTTTATCCCGTATTTGGCCGGTTTGCTTGGGATGTATTGCTTGAAGGGACAGCGGCCTCTATAGGGGAGTAGGCGTTCGTCAACAGTGACGTCTGGCCCTGGGTTGTACATACACAACAAACG
Organism: Aldrovandia affinis; assembly: GCA_029706075.1. NCBI lineage: Eukaryota > Metazoa > Chordata > Actinopteri > Notacanthiformes > Halosauridae > Aldrovandia > Aldrovandia affinis. Next base: position 2,426,645 of record JAINUG010000093.1, on the reverse strand, counting down.
CTCCACCCACTTCTCCCAGAGCTCTCTGACGGGAGCAAGTTTGTCGGCAGCACGGCGAGCAACTTGTGTCTCCCGGTTGTCAAATCGGATGACTCTTGACATCACATGGAATGTTTGGAGTGACATGGTCGCCTGAAAGATGCTCCGGCCTGTCTCAGCATCCCAGAGGCTTGCAGTAGCCTCATTATTGGACCTGAGGGATAACAGAACCCGAATCAGTTCACACATGACTGCACAGTTTGTCACAGCAGCAACACAGTGGCTATATGCACTCTGAGATTTGTTTGAAATGTAAAGAGCAATACAAATTAAATGTACTACTATATCATTATTTGGGAGAATACCACATTCAATGACACCACATGTTTATGTTCCAACTGGTTGCAAATCGACAATAGCGTTACAGCACCCACTCAAACATTTCTGAAACAATGTACAATTGCAATGTACCACTGACCTGTAAACTCCAGCCAGGAGCAGCAGTCCCAAGTAGGCATCCAGGTCGGTCTTGTCTATCATCTTCCAATTATCCTTGAACACCCGTCTCCCCTCCATGTTGGTCATGTCAATGAGAATCTTCTGAATTGACTCTGGAATGAAGAGCTCAAATGCTGACTTGATGTCCTGGACACAAGATATTGCAAAGCGTGTGGGCCCAGGGGTCATCCTGATTATGTTTTCAGCTTGAGCTTTGCCGTGTGTCTCGTAGGGGATGGAGGACCATGACATCTTCTTATCCTTTGAGATGAAGAGCTCTTCATCATCATCCAGCTCCTCCTCTTCTTCATCGGATGTCTCTTCGTCATGTTCTGGATCATATTCTTCATCATCCTCATCTTCAGACACCTCCTCCTCGATTTCAGGCTCCTCCACGTCAGCATGAGCATTTTGACCAGACATAAGATGGTCCAGGTACTCAAGGGCAGAGTATTCTCTGTTGCTCATGATGAAGTAGTAGTGGTCAGGTAGACAGACAGATACTGCTGCAGAATGAACTAGACAGGAATCCAAACCTTGGCTATTTATTGATGTTGCTGCGAGAAAATGTGTTATGCCACTCCCCTAGCCCCCCACAAGATGATACAATGTATCTATGTACAGTATGTCTGGGTTTGTGTGGGAATGTTGTATTCCGGTGTGCACTGTACTGAACTGTAGGCCTATGTCCCTGTGTGTGTGTGCGTGCATGCGTGCGTGTGTGTAAGAGTGTGTGTAAGAGTGTGTGCATGTGTGTATTATGCATGCCTCTGTGTGTCGGGGTAGTGTTGTTAGGTCCTAAAATGAGGCAGTGTATTTTTATTTATTGAGTGGACCAACATAAAAGTTGAAGCCCTATGGGGGGGGAGGGTAGCAGTTCAAAACTCAGAGAAAGAATCGGTTCCCATGTAGGAGGGGAGTGTGTGTGTGGGGGGTCGGGGTGAGAGTGAAGTGTCTAGTCAAATATGAACCTTGACCACATGTGATTGAGCCAGCATTTCAGTGAAGCAAAGTAAGATGCATGCCTTTTTCCACTCTGGTCAGGAGCTCCTGGTTCCCATAGCATCAAATTCTATTGAGCCACATGTGATCCACAGAGCTGGCATGTTTCTATAAGCAAACTGATGTCTATAGCCATTTTTCTATACCGGGTCCGTTTGGACCCTAACACCACCGATGTACATTTTTTTCTAGAAGAAATTCAGAATTGGCTAAAATGGTAAACATTCGTGTTTTTGTGTTTAAATAGCCGCCATGAGCACATACTATAAGCCTTGTTCCGATTTAAAAAAAACTAATGGCATTAATTGCATTTTACATTCTTGAAACGGGTCCGTTCGGACCCGAACACCACACAATTAAAAAACAATAATGTCTCTGCTCTCCACTCCCTCAGCAAACCCAACAAACCTCAAGTTGTTGCGCCTAGACCTATCCTCCGCCATAGCCAATCTCTCTAAAATGTCCTCCATGTCCGCTTTCGTGGGCGGAGGGTTGTCTTTGTGCTGCATCAGCGTATCCTTCAGTTCGCTCACCCTCTCCTCTACCTCAGTCACACGGGTCAAAAGTGAGGATAGTTTTGCCTCAACAGACGCTGTGGTTTGCTTGATGGTTTTTAAGTCCTCTATTTCACTCGAAATCTTCCGCAGCATGTCGAAAAGCATTCTATTTGTTATGTCTCTCCCCGCCTCGTCCTCACACAGCGTCTGCTCAATGTCAGTCATTTCACTTTCGCCCGAGTCATCAGCTAGCATAGCTGGCCGGGTTGTAGGCCTACATAACATCTTTTTCCCCTGTTCCTGGGCGTTCTTCTGCGTTTTTTGGGGGGTTTTGCTAGACATTATTAAGTTAATACAACTAATATAGCAACAAATGTGAAATACTGACTTGGCAACAAATTAATATTAAGGATATTTCTAACAGTGCACACAAACTAGGCTGCCATCGCCGTCTTCGCGTCACGTGACTCCCCTGACTGTACATTTTTAATAAATGTCATCACCACTGCTTTCATGTTTAATATTGCATTTTGTAATATGTATCTATGTTGATGACTGTCAAAAAAAACGAATCTACTAACTTTTCCTTCCCTGTGGTACAGGTATGGCAGCTACCAATAATTATGTCTATTACTGTATCACTACACTGATCTCTTGCGCGGACTATGATTGATCTTACCATGTATTAATACACATTTTGTACACATCGCTCTGGATAAGAGCGTCTGCTAAATGCCAAAATGTAAATGTAATGTAAAACCAGTGGTGGCTGCTCAGAGGAGGCAAGTGAGGCTAAGCCTCCTGTAAAATTTTATGAAAAAGGTTTAAAAAAAATTCCACTTTTGAATTGTAGCCTACATAATTAATATGTGTAAATGTACAGAATTGCATGTGCTTACTACTGTAATTCATACTTAAAGCCCGGCTTCACTTTGCTTCCCTTCCCATTTAAATCTTGGAGAAAAAAGGATTACAGTTGACGGAATGGGATGATTTTTCTGGCTCTGATTAGGCGATATACTTTTTCACGAGAATTTAGCCATGCCCGGAAGCCCGGCTTCGTGCTGACTCCCATTAAAATGTATAAGAAAAGTTGATTTCAATTGCAGACAATGAAGACATAAGCTTTTTATGGCCTTGATTGGATGATAACGATAAGATTAAATTAGAGGGCAGGCTAAAACCTTGATTTGGTTCAAATGGTTGGATTTAAAAGTTGGACTTTTCAGTCCTCCTGGTATGAAAAGGTAGAGGCTTACTGGTAGCATCGTAGAAGAAATTGTACTGCTGGCCCTGTTTGCTGTTCAGGCTAAGTGGCTGTCAAACATGGTCAAGAATGGGTTTTGATGATTTCTGTAATTTATTATTATTATTTTTTTAAATTAGTTTCAGATTCTTTCCTGTTTTTCTCCCAATTTAGTAGTCAATTACACCATCTATTTGTTTCGATTTTCCCTCCCCACACGAGTCGGCCGCTCGTCTCTACGAGACAAGCAAATTCTTCTCGGCTCTCCCTCCCCCTCCCTCCCCTCCCCTCCTCCCCTCCCCCCCTCCCCCAGAGGCGGACAGACAAGCAAATGGTCTTTTCAAACCGTGACCCAGACAGGGAGCTCACTCAAGGGCTCAATTGAGTCTACTGGGTAGAATACAGGTCAAGCATGTAATAGACAAGGGCGTTCATCTCCAAGTGGCAAAACACAACAAATGGTCAGGAAAAATAGAGCAGTTCTGAAACGTCTGATTGATAGAACCTCCTTGCTGGGGCGACAGAAATTGGCTTTCAGAGGGCACAGTGAGGGCAAAGATTCAGACAATAAGGGCAAATACAGGGAATTATCCAAAGTAATTGCCTGGTATGGTGAAGTTATGGCTGGGCATTTTGAAACTTCAACTGTGTTTTCTGGTATGTCAATAGTGTCAGGGGTGTTGTAGGTGTGGAACCAAGTGCAGGCGAGAGAGACCCAGAATGCAGAGATGCTTTTAAGATATTTCATTAAACTTAAACACTGGCAGGAACAAAAGCAAACAGTGTCTGAGAAGACACGTAACAATACTAACAAAACAAACCAAAATGACAAGCGAGCAGAAACAAACAAAACTAGTTAATGGGTAAATCCAAAACGTATTCCAGGGCACGGAATAAACAAAACTCAGGGACTCTTGGAAACAAACGAGAACACACTTTTCAAGGCGGCGAGAACACAAAACAAAGCAGGTAGACAAGACTAAAGCAAGTGAAATGTTCAAGAACAGAACTAAGGTAGCCAGCAGGTTACGTATCCTCAGCAGGTTAAGTATCCACAGCTGCCAGTCATTTCCTTGATTGACAAAAGGAGATTAAGAAGGAAGTTGCTCCTTTTATGGCAGATAGATACAACTACTGACATTGCCTGTCACACCCAGCTTGCCATTATCCTTTGCTATGTAGATGTGAATGGAATCAGTCAAGAATGTTTCATTTTTTTAATGCTTTCGATGGTCGCGATGCTCTATTTACACTTTTGTGGAAATAGAAAAACTAAATTTCAAGTGGAAGCTTGTTGCACAGACATACGACGGGGCAGCTGTCATGGCATCATCAATAAACAGGCTTCAGGCTAATGTTAAGGAGATGCCACCTAGTGCTTTTTTTTTACACATATTACAACACAGTATTTTACAACACTTTCAGGGCTCTCTTGTTTTAATCAAATAAAAGCGTGGCTATTTTGGAAGCAACTAGCTGCTCTCGGCTGCCGAGAAACACCCCAACCTGATGGAACCTCACACATCAAGCATTATTACCACTGTGGCCAAAAACCACAGGCGGTCGCTGGAGAAATTGACAAGGATAAATGTCTCAGAAGACATTAAGGAGGGGTTCAATAAAACCTTAGAAGATTTAGATTTTATGTTTATGCCCTTCAACTTAAAACAGATTTAGTTTGGACATTGTGCAGCAGAGGGCAATGGATGTGATCTTCTGCAAAAGGAGGATACAAAATCCTTATTTTGCAGAAGAAAAAAAATGTTTCTTGCCATCTATGAAAAGGCTTTAAATGTAACAGTGGACCCAGAGAACTTCCACAGAAAATGTTGTCAACTGTTCATCTCAGACCCAAGAAGACCCCAAACAGCACTACAGGGGTGTGTACATAGCTATTCTAGATAATCTGATTGGACATGTGCTGGATAGCACATGCTTTCTTGAGCTTCTGCACCCAGATAAGTCTGAACCCGATTAAATGGCTTCAGCTAAGCGAAAACTCTGCAATGTTTTGGCTGTTAAAAGCAACAGAACTGGAGAAGGCAATGCTCCAATTGTACAAGCTAATGTGCTTAGTGGCTACAGTTGGGGCCACATCCGTAGGTGTAGAGAGGAGCTTTTCCTGCCTCCAGTGGTTAAAGACCTACTACTGCAGCATGTTAACACAATATAGCTGGCTAGCTTGTTTTGAAGAAATAAGGTATATAATAAGGTAGATAGATGTAAGCCAGTTATCTAGCATATAGGCTAGTGTGTGACTGGTAGTTATGATCTTTTGTCAGTGAGAAGCCTAACAATAGGGAAAGTATTAGAGAAGAAACATTTGCAGAAAGATGGATGATACATTTTGAAGGTCTGCGAGTAACCCAACAAAGCCCTCGTATGCCCTCTGTGCCAAGCCAAGCACTGTGAGTGACCAGTGAATTCCTGAAGCTCTCTCCTCTCATGTGAAACACTGTTCAGTACTGTACTGAGAAGTCTTACATTCTTGTTCAAATCTGTGGTTACAATGTCCTTTGCATGGTTCTCTATGGTTCTATTAATCATTTATACTTACCATGGTGTTGGTAAGTTTTTGGTTGTTGTGTTTTCTCTTCCTGTTGAAAATGTTGAAAATGAAGAAATGTCAATACAATTATTGAATTGCATGTGGCATGGCTTTCAATTTAGAATCAATATTTGTCTCTGTTTTTCATTGTAAGGCAGTTTGCAGTGAGAGTACAGCATTCAGTTCAGGAGAGACACAATGCATAGAAGCATGAGACAGACCGTTGGCCCATATCCAGAACAGGACATATGCAGGTAAGGAACTCCAGAAAAATGTAACATCATCAGATGCCAAACATTCTGAATGCTTAGAAGTTTCTCAGATTGCAGTGGTTAAGGACTAAAATATATTTTGTGTTCAAATGAAGAGTTGTATGCTGTATTAATGTCCTTCATCCTCAGTGGAAGGGAGTTTTTCCATGCTACCATCACCCATCACATGGTCTTGCTTGCGCAGACATCTGTAGTTTTTGCTTGTGTGTGAAGCATTCCACAATGTACAAGATGAATTGTATTATTTGTATTACTGAATCTATCAAGAAATTGGCCAGATCCAGGCACTGCTTGCTAGCTAGCTCGCTCGCAGTGCATTGGAGCGTGATATAGTACCATGACGAGTTTACTTTTATCTGATCACATTTCAGCATTGTGTGTTTTGGTGAAATGTGATCAGTTAAAATTAAATTCGTTTTCAGTTCCACATTGTGGCATTATTTTACACTGGCACAGGCAATTGCTACCTAAAATGACGCAGAATGCAGAAGTGAGAGGCAGAAGGCACCCTGAAAAATATTTCAAACCTCAGCAAATTTTGTCACGACACCAGCAACCGGTAACTTTGCCGTATCATGCCCTCTAGCTTCCGCTGCAAACATA